>CM060962.1:218466653-218576653 GCA_030765045.1 Tenodera sinensis | reverse complement strand
ACCTGCTTTACCTGCTTTACCTGCTTTACCTGCTTTACCTGCTTTACCTGCTTTACCTGCTTTACCTGCTTTACTTACTTACTTACTTACTTACTTACTTACTTACTTACTTGCTTACTTTACTTACTTTACTTACTTCACTTACTTCACTTGCTTTGCTTGCTTTACTTGCTTTACTTGCTTTACTTGCTTTACTTGCTTTACTTGCTTTACTTGCTTTACTTGCTTTACTTGCTTTACTTGCTTTACTTGCTTTACTTGCTTCAGTTGCTTTACTTGCTTTACTTGATTTACTTGCTTTACCTGCTTTACTTGCTTTACTTGCTTTACCTGCTTTACTTGCTTTACCTGCTTTACTTGCTTTACTTGCTTTACTTGCTTTACTTGCTTTACTTGCTTTAGTTGCTTTACTTGCTTTACTTGCTTTACTTGCTTTACTTGCTTTACTTGCTTTAGTTGCTTTACTTGCTTTACTTGCTTTACATGCTCTAGATGCTTTACTTGCTTTACTTGCTTTACTTGCCTTACTTGCTTTACTTGCTTTAGTTGCTTAACTTGCTTTACTTGCTTTACTTGCTTAACTTGCTTTACTTGCTTTACTTGCTTTACTTGCCTTACTTGCTTTAGTTGCTTTACGTGCTTTAGTTGCTTTACTTGCCATACTTGCTTTAGTTGCTTTTCTTGCTTTAGTTGCTTTACTTGCTTTACTTGCTTTACTTGCTTTACTTGCTTTACTTGCTTTACTTGCTTTACTTGCTTTAGTTGCTTTACGTGCTTTAGTTGCTTTACTTGCCATACTTGCTTTACTTGCTTTACTTGCTTTAGTTGCTTTACTTGCTTTACTTGCTTTACTTGCTTTACTTGCTTTAGTTGCTTAACTTGCTTTACTTGCTTTACTTGCTTAACTTGCTTTACTTGCTTTACTTGCTTTACTTGCTTTAGTTGCTTTACGTGCTTTAGTTGCTTTACTTGCCATACTTGCCATACTTGCTTTACTTACTTTACTTGCTTTACTTGCTTTACTTGCTTTACTTGCTTTACTTGCTTTAGTTGCTTTACTTGCTTTACTTGCTTTAGTTGCTTTACGTGCTTTAGTTGCTTTACTTGCCATACTTGCCATACTTGCTTTACTTACTTTACTTGCTTTACTTGCTTTACTTGCTTTACTTGCTTTACTTGCTTTACTTGCTTTACTTGCTTTACTTGCTTTACTTGCTTTACTTGCTTTACTTGCTTTAGTTGCTTTACGTGCTTTAGTTGCTTTACTTGCCATACTTGCCATACTTGCTTTACTTACTTTACTTGCTTTACTTGCTTTACGTGCTTTACTTGCTTTACTTGCTTTACTTGCTTTACTTGCTTTACTTGCTTTACTTGCTTTACTTGCTTTACTTGCTTTACTTGCTTTACTTGCTTTACTTGCTTTACTTGCTTTACTTGCTTTACTTGCTTTAGTTGCTTTACGTGCTT
Source organism: Tenodera sinensis (assembly GCA_030765045.1). Taxonomy (NCBI): domain Eukaryota; kingdom Metazoa; phylum Arthropoda; class Insecta; order Mantodea; family Mantidae; genus Tenodera; species Tenodera sinensis. The sequence goes on along the minus strand of CM060962.1, from coordinate 218,575,183 downwards.
TAGTTGCTTTACTTGCCATACTTGCCATACTTGCTTTACTTACTTAACTTGCTTTACTTGCTTTACTTGCTTTAGTTGCTTTACTTGCTTTACTTGCTTTACTTGCTTTACTTGCTTTACTTGCTTTACTTGCTTTACTTGCTTTACTTGCTTTACTTGCTTTACTTGCTTTACTTGCTTTACTTGCTTTACTTGCTTAACTTGCCATACTTGCTTTACTTGCTTTACTTGCTTTACTTGCTTTAGTTGCTTTACGTGCTTTAGTTGCTTTTCTTGCCATACTTGCCATACTTGCTTTACTTGCTTTACTTGCTTAACTTGCTTTACTTGCTTTACTTGCTTTAGTTGCTTTTCTTGCCATACTTGCTTTACTTGCTTTACTTGCTTAACTTGCTTTACTTGCTTTACTTACTTTACGTGCTTTACTTGCTTTACTTGCTTTACTTGCTTTACTTGCTTTACTTGCTTTAGTTGCTTTACGTGCTTTAGTTGCTTTACGTGCTTTACTTGCTTTACTTGCTTTACGTGCTTTACTTGCTTTACTTGCTTAACTTGCTTTACTTGCTTTACTTGCTTTACTTGCTTTACTTGCTTTACTTGCTTTACTTGCTTTACTTGCTTTACTTGCTTTACGTGCTTCACTTGCTTTACTTGCTTTACTTGCTTTACTTGCTTTACTTGCTTTACTTGCTTTACTTGCTTTACTTGCTTTACGTGCTTTACTTGCTTTACTTGCTTAACTTGCTTTACTTGCTTTACTTGCTTTACTTGCTTTACTTGCTTTACTTGCTTTACTTGCTTTACTTGCTTTACTTGCTTTACTTGCTTTACGTGCTTCACTTGCTTTACTTGCTTTACTTGCTTTACTTGCTTTACTTGCTTTACGTGCTTTACTTGCTTTACTTGCTTTACTTGCTTTACGTGCTTTACTTGCTTTACGTGCTTTACTTGCTTTACTTGCTTTACTTGCTTTACTTGCTTTACTTGTTTACTTGCTTTACTTGCTTTACTTGCTTTACATGCCTTACCCTGCTTTACTTGCTTTTGTTGCTTTACGTGCTTTAGTTGCTTTACGTGCTTTACTTGCTTTACTTGCTTTACTTGATTTACGTGCTTTACCTGCTTTACCTGCTTTACCTGCTTTACCTGCTTTACCTGCTTTACCTGCTTTACCTGCTTTACCTGCTTTACCTGCTTTACTTGCTTTACTTGCTTTACCTGCTTTACTCGCTTTACTTGCTCTACTTGCTTTAGTTGCTTTACTTGCTTTACTCGCTTTACTTGCTTTACTTGCTTTACTTGCTTTAGTTGCTTTACGTGCTTTAGATGCTTTACTTGCTTTGCTTGCTTTACTTGCTTTACCTGCTTTACTTGCTTTACTTGCTTTAGTTGCTTTACGTGCTTTAGTTGCTTTACTTGCCATACTTGCCATACTTGCTTTACTTACTTTACTTGCTTTACTTGCTTTACTTGCTTTACTTGCTTTACTTGCTTTACTTGCTTTACTTGCTTTACTTGCTTTACTTGCTTTACTTGCTTTACTTGCTTTAGTTGCTTTACGTGCTTTAGTTGCTTTACTTGCCATACTTGCCATACTTGCTTTACTTACTTTACTTGCTTTACTTGCTTTACTTGCTTTACTTGCTTTACTTGCTTAACTTGCTTTACTTGCTTTACTTGCTTTACTTGCTTTACTTGCTTTACTTGCTTTACTTGCTTTAGTTGCTTTACGTGCTTTAGTTGCTTTACTTGCCATACTTGCCATACTTGCTTTACTTACTTTACTTGCTTTACTTGCTTTACTTGCTTTACTTGCTTTACTTGCTTTACTTGCTTTACTTGCTTTAGTTGCTTTACGTGCTTTAGTTGCTTTACTTGCCATACTTGCCATACTTGCTTTACTTACTTTACTTGCCATACTTGCTTTACTTGCTTTACTTGCTTTACTTGCTTTACTTGCTTTACTTGCTTTACTTGCTTTACTTGCTTTACTTGCTTTAGTTGCTTTACGTGCTTTACTTGCTTTACTTGCTTTACTTGCTTTACTTGCTTTACTTGCTTTACTTGCTTTACTTGCTTTACTTGCTTTACTTGCTTTACTTGCTTTAGTTGCTTTACGTGCTTTACTTGCTTTACTTGCTTTACTTGCTTTACTTGCTTTACTTGCTTTACTTGCTTTACTTGCTTTACTTGCTTTACTTGCTTTACTTGCTTTACTTGCTTTACTTGCTTTACTTGCTTTACTTGCTTTACTTGCTTTACTTGCTTTACTTGCTTTAGTTGCTTTACGTGCTTTACTTGCTTTACTTGCTTTACTTGCTTTACTTGCTTTACTTGCTTTACTTGCTTTACTTGCTTTACTTGCTTTACTTGCTTTACTTGCTTTACTTGCTTTACTTGCTTTACTTGCTTTACTTGCTTTACTTGCTTTAGTTGCTTTACGTGCTTTAGTTGCTTTACTTGCCATACTTGCCATACTTGCTTTACTTACTTAACTTGCTTTACTTGCTTTACTTGCTTTAGTTGCTTTACTTGCTTTACTTGCTTTACTTGCTTTACTTGCTTTACTTGCTTTACTTGCTTTACTTGCTTTACTTGCTTTACTTGCTTTACTTGCTTTACTTGCTTTACTTGCTTTACTTGCTTAACTTGCTTTACTTGCTTTACTTGCTTTACTTGCTTTACTTGCTTTAGTTGCTTTACGTGCTTTAGTTGCTTTTCTTGCCATACTTGCCATACTTGCTTTACTTGCTTTACTTGCTTAACTTGCTTTACTTGCTTTACTTGCTTTAGTTGCTTTTCTTGCCATACTTGCTTTACTTGCTTTACTTGCTTAACTTGCTTTACTTGCTTTACTTGCTTTACGTGCTTTACTTGCTTTACTTGCTTAACTTGCTTTACTTGCTTTACTTGCTTTACTTGCTTTACTTGCTTTACTTGCTTTACTTGCTTTACTTGCTTTACTTGCTTTACTTGCTTTACTTGCTTTACGTGCTTTACTTGCTTTAGTTGCTTTACTTGCTTTACTTGCTCTACGTGCTTTACTTGCTGTACTTGCTTTACTTGCTTTACTTGCTTTACTTGCTTTACTTGCTTTACTTACTTTACTTGCTTTACTTGCTTTACTTGCTTTACTTGCTTTACTTGCTTTACTTGCTTTACTTGCTTTACTTGTTTACTTGCTTTACTTGCTTTACTTGCTTTACATGCCTTACCCTGCTTTACTTGCTTTTGTTGCTTTACGTGCTTTAGTTGCTTTACGTGCTTTACTTGCTTTACTTGCTTTACTTGATTTACGTGCTTTACCTGCTTTACCTGCTTTACCTGCTTTACCTGCTTTACCTGCTTTACCTGCTTTACCTGCTTTACTTGCTTTACTTGCTTTACCTGCTTTACTCGCTTTACTTGCTCTACTTGCTTTAGTTGCTTTACTTGCTTTACTCGCTTTACTTGCTTTACTTGCTTTACTTGCTTTAGTTGCTTTACGTGCTTTAGATGCTTTACTTGCTTTGCTTGCTTTACTTGCTTTACTTGCTTTACTTGCTTTACTTACTTTACGTGCTTTACTTGCTTTACTTGCTTTACTTGCTTTACTTGCTTTACTTGCTTTACTTGCTTTACTTGCTTTACTTGCTTTACGTGCTTTAGTTGCTTTACGTGCTTTACTTGCTTTACTTGCTTTATTTGCTTTACTTGCTTTACTTGCTTTACTTGCTTTACTTGCTTTACTTGCTTTACTTACTTTACGTGCTTTACTTGCTTTACTTGCTTTACTTGCTTTACTTGCTTTACTTGCTTTACGTGCTTTACTTGCTTTAGTTGCTTTACGTGCTTTAGTTGCTTTACTTGCTTTACTTGCTTTACTTGCTTTACTTGCTTTAGTTGCTTTACGTGCTTTAGTTGCTTTACGTGCTTTACTTGCTTTACTTGCTTTATTTGCTTTACTTGCTTTACTTACTTTACTTGCTTTACTTGCTTTACTTGCTTTACTTGCTTTAGTTGCTTTACTTGCTTTACTTGCTTTACGTGCTTTACTTGCTTTATTTGCTTTACTTGCTTTACTTACTTTACTTGCTTTGCTTGCTTTACTTGCTTTACTTGCTTTACTTGTTTTACTTACTTTACGTGCTTTACTTGCTTTACTTGCTTTACTTGCTTTACTTGCTTTACTTGCTTTAGTTGCTTTACGTGCTTTAGATGCTTTACGTGCTTTACTTGCTTTACTTGCTTTACTTGCTTTACATGCTTTACTTGCTTTACTTGCTTTAGTTGCTTTACGTGCTTTAGATGCTTTACGTGCATTACTTGCTTTACTTGCTTTATTTGCTTTACTTGCTTTACTTACTTTACTTGCTTTACTTGCTTTACTTGCTTTACTTGCTTTACTTGCTTTACCTGCTTTACCTGCTTTACCTGCTTTACCTGCTTTACCTGCTTTACCTGCTTTACCTGCTTTACCTGCTTTACTTGCTTTACTTGCTTTACCTGCTTTACTCGCTTTACTTGCTCTACTTGCTTTAGTTGCTTTACTTGCTTTACTTGCTTTACTTGCTTTACTTGCTTTACTTGCTTTACTTGCTTTACTTGCTTTACTTGCTTTACCTGCTTTACCTGCTTTACTTGCTTTACTTGCTTTACTTGCTTTACTTGCTTTACTTGCTTTAGTTGCTTTACGTGCTTTAGTTGCTTTACGTGCTTTACTTGCTTTACTTGCTTTACTTGCTTTACTTATTTTACTTACTTTACTTGCTTTACTTGCTTTACTTGCTTTACTTGCTTTACGTGCTTTAGTTGCTTTACGTGCTTTACTTGCTTTACTTGCTTTACTTGCTTTACTTACTTTACCTGCTTTACCTGCTTTACTTGCTTTACCTGCTTTACCTGCTTTACTTGCTTTACTTGCTTTACTTGCTTTACTTGCTTTACTTGCTTTACTTGCTTTACCTGCTTTACCTGCTTTACTTGCTTTACTTGCTTTACCTGCTTTACTCGCTTTACTTGCTCTACTTGCTTTAGTTGCTTTACTTGCTTTACTTGCTTTACTTGCTTTACTTGCTTTACCTGCTTTACCTGCTTTACTTGCTTTACTTGCTTTACTTGCTTTACTTGCTTTACTTGCTTTACTTGCTTTACTTGCTTTACTTGCTTTACTTGCTTTACTTGCTTTACTTGCTTTACTTGCTTTACCTGCTTTACCTGCTTTACCTGCTTTACCTGCTTTACCTCCTTTACCTGCTTTACCTGCTTTACCTGCTTTACCTGCTTTACCTGCTTTACCTGCTTTACCTGCTTTACCTGCTTTACCTGCTTTACCTGCTTTACCTGCTTTACCTGCTTTACCTGCTTTACCTGCTTTACCTGCTTTACCTGCTTTACTTGCTTTACCTGCTTTACTCGCTTTACTTGCTCTACTTGCTTTAGTTGCTTTACTTCCTTTACTTGCTTTACTTGCTTTGCTTGCTTTACTTGCTTTACTTGCTTTACTTGCTTTACTTGCTTTACTTACTTTACGTGCTTTACTTGCTTTACTTGCTTTACTTGCTTTACTTGCTTTACTTGCTTTAGTTGCTTTACGTGCTTTAGTTGCTTTACGTGCTTTACTTGCTTTACTTGCTTTACTTGCTTTACTTGCTTTACTTGCTTTACTTGCTTTACTTGCTTTAGTTGCTTTACGTGCTTTACTTGCTTTACTTACTTTACTTGATTTACTTGCTTTACTTGCTTTACTTGCTTTACTTGCTTTACTTGCTTTACTTGCTTTACTTGCTTTACTTGCTTTAGTTGCTTTACGTGCTTTACTTGCTTTACTTACTTTACGTGCTTTACTTGCTTTACTTGCTTTACTTGCTTTACTTGCTTTACGTGCTTTACTTGCTCTACTTGCTTTACTTGCTTTACTTGCTTTACTTGCTTTACTTGCTTTACTTGCTTTACTTGCTTTAGTTGCTTTACGTGCTTTACTTGCTTTACTTACTTTACTTGCTTTACTTGCTTTACTTGCTTTACTTGCTTTACGTGCTTTACTTGCTTTACGTGCTTTACTTGCTTTAGTTACTTTACTTGCTTTACTTACTTTACGTGCTTTACTTGTTTTACGTGCTTTACTTGCTTTACTTACTTTACTTGCTTTACGTGCTTTACTTGCTTTACTTGCTTTACTTGCTTTACTTGCTTTGCTTGCTTTACTTGCTTTACTTGCTTTACTTACTTTACTTGCTTTACGTGCTTTACTTGCTTTACTTACTTTACTTGCTTTACGTGCTTTACTTGCTTTACTTGCTTTACTTGCTTTACTTGCTTTACTTGCTTTTGTTGCTTTATTTGCTTTACTTGCTTTACTTGCTTTACTTGCTTTTGTTGCTTTACGTGCTTTACTTGCTTTACTTGCTTTACTTGCTTTTGTTGCTTTACTTGCTTTACTTGCTTTACTTGCTTTACTTGCTTTACTTGCTTTTGTTGCTTTACGTGCTTTAGTTGCTTTACGTGCTTTACTTGCTTTACTTGCTTTTCTTGCTTTACGTGCTTTACCTGCTTTACCTGCTTTACCTGCTTTACCTGCTTTACCTGCTTTACCTGCTTTACCAGCTTTACCTGCTTTACCTGCTTTACCTGCTTTACTTGCTTTACCTGCTTTACCTGCTTTTTCCTGGTTTACCTGCTTTACCTGCTTTACCTGCTTTACCTGCTTTACCTGCTTTACTTGCTTTACCTGCTTTACCTACTTTACCTGCTTTACCTGCTTTACCTGCTTTACCTGCTTTACCTGCTTTACCTGCTTTACCTGCTTTACCTGCTTTACCTGCTTTACCAGCTTTACCTGCTTTACCTGCTTTACCCGCTTTACCTGCTTTACCTGCTTTACCTACTTTACCTGCTTTACCTGCTTTACTTGCTTTACCTGCTTTACCTACTTTACCCACTTTACCTACTTTACCTACTTTACCTACTTGACCTACTTGACCTACCTGACCTACTTGACCTACTTGACCTCGTTGACCTCCTTTACCTAATTTACCTACTTTACCTACTTTACTTACTTTACTTACTTTACTTCCTTTACTTCCTTTACTTCCTTTACTTCCTTTAGTTACTTTACTTACCTTACTTACTTTACTTACTTTACTTACTTTACTTACTTTACTTACTTTACTTACTTTACTTACTTTACTTACTTTACTTACTTTACTTACTTTACTTACTTTACTTACTTTACTTACTTTACTTACTTTACTTAGTTTACTTACTTTACTTACTTTACTTACTTTACTTACTTTACTTACTTTACTTACTTTACTTACTTTACTTACTTTACTTACTTTACTTACTTTACTTACTTTACTTACTTTACTTACTTTACTTACTTTACTTACTTTACTTACTTTACTTGCTTTACTTGCTTTACTTGCTTTACGTGCTTTACTTGCTTTACGTGCTTTACTTACTTTACATGCTTTACTTACTTTACTTGCTTTACTTACTTTACTTACTTTACTTACTTTACTTACTTTACTTACTTTACTTACTGTACTTACTTTACTTACTTTACTTACTTTACTTACTTTACTTACTTTACTTACTTTACTTACTTTACTTACTTTACTTACTTTACTTACTTTACTTGCTTTACTTGCTTTAGTTGCTTTACGTGCTTTACGTGCTTTACTTGCTTTACTTGCTTTACTTGCTTTACTTGCTTTACTTGCTTTACTTGCTTTACTTGCTTTACTTGCTTTACTTGCTTTACTTGCTTTACTTGCTTTACTTGCTTTACTTGCTTTACTTGCTTTACTTGCTTTAGTTGCTTTACGTGCTTTAGTTGCTTTACTTGCCATACTTGCCATACTTGCTTTACTTACTTAACTTGCTTTACTTGCTTTACTTGCTTTACTTGCTTTACTTGCTTTACTTGCTTTACTTGCTTTACTTGCTTTACTTGCTTTACCTGCTTTACCTGCTTTACCTGCTTTACCTGCTTTACCTGCTTTACCTGCTTTACCTGCTTTACCTGCTTTACCTGCTTTACCTGCTTTACCTGCTTTACCTGCTTTACCTGCTTTACCTGCTTTACCTGCTTTACCTGCTTTACCTGCTTTACCTGCTTTACCTGCTTTACCTGCTTTACTTGCTTTACTTGCTTTACCTGCTTTACTCGCTTTACTTGCTCTACTTGCTTTAGTTGCTTTACTTCCTTTACTTGCTTTACTTGCTTTACTTGCTTTACTTGCTTTACTTGCTTTACTTGCTTTACTTGCTTTAGTTGCTTTACGTGCTTTAGATGCTTTACTTGCTTTGCTTGCTTTACTTGCTTTACTTGCTTTACTTGCTTTACTTGCTTTACTTACTTTACGTGCTTTACTTGCTTTACTTGCTTTACTTGCTTTACTTGCTTTATTTGCTTTAGTTGCTTTACGTGCTTTAGTTGCTTTACGTGCTTTACTTGCTTTACTTGCTTTACTTGCTTTACTTGCTTTACTTGCTTTACTTGCTTTACTTGCTTTAGTTGCTTTACTTGCTTTACTTGCTTTAATTGCTTTACTTACTTTACTTGATTTACTTGCTTTACTTGCTTTACTTGCTTTACTTACTTTACGTGCTTTACTTGCTTTACTTGCTTTACTTGCTTTACTTGCTTTACTTGCTTTACTTGCTTTACTTGCTTTACTTGCTTTACTTGCTTTACTTGCTTTACTTACTTTACTTGATTTACTTGCTTTACTTGCTTTACTTGCTTTACTTGCTTTACTTGCTTTAGTTGCTTTACGTGCTTTAGATGCTTTACGTGCTTTACTTGCTTTACTTGCTTTATTTGCTTTACTTGCTTTACTTACTTTACTTGCTTTACTTGCTTTACTTGCTTTACTTGCTTTACTTGCTTTACCTGCTTTACCTGCTTTACCTGCTTTACCTGCTTTACCTGCTTTACCTGCTTTACCTGCTTTACCTGCTTTACTTGCTTTACTTGCTTTACCTGCTTTACTCGCTTTACTTGCTCTACTTGCTTTAGTTGCTTTACTTGCTTTACTTGCTTTACTTGCTTTACTTGCTTTACTTGCTTTACTTGCTTTACTTGCTTTACTTGCTTTACTTGCTTTACCTGCTTTACCTGCTTTACTTGCTTTACTTGCTTTACTTGCTTTACTTGCTTTAGTTGCTTTACGTGCTTTAGTTGCTTTACGTGCTTTACTTGCTTTACTTGCTTTACTTGCTTTACTTATTTTACTTACTTTACTTGCTTTACTTGCTTTACTTGCTTTACTTGCTTTACGTGCTTTAGTTGCTTTACGTGCTTTACTTGCTTTACTTGCTTTACTTGCTTTACTTACTTTACCTGCTTTACCTGCTTTACTTGCTTTACCTGCTTTACCTGCTTTACTTGCTTTACTTGCTTTACTTGCTTTACTTGCTTTACTTGCTTTACCTGCTTTACCTGCTTTACTTGCTTTACTTGCTTTACCTGCTTTACTCGCTTTACTTGCTCTACTTGCTTTAGTTGCTTTACTTGCTTTACTTGCTTTACTTGCTTTACTTGCTTTACCTGCTTTACCTGCTTTACTTGCTTTACTTGCTTTACTTGCTTTACTTGCTTTACTTGCTTTACTTGCTTTACTTGCTTTACTTGCTTTACTTGCTTTACTTGCTTTACTTGCTTTACTTGCTTTACCTGCTTTACCTGCTTTACCTGCTTTACCTGCTTTACCTGCTTTACCTGCTTTACCTGCTTTACCTGCTTTACCTGCTTTACCTGCTTTACCTGCTTTACCTGCTTTACCTGCTTTACCTGCTTTACCTGCTTTACCTGCTTTACCTGCTTTACTTGCTTTACTTGCTTTACCTGCTTTACTCGCTTTACTTGCTCTACTTGCTTTAGTTGCTTTACTTCCTTTACTTGCTTTACTTGCTTTACTTGCTTTACTTGCTTTACTTGCTTTACTTGCTTTACTTGCTTTAGTTGCTTTACGTGCTTTAGATGCTTTACTTGCTTTGCTTGCTTTACTTGCTTTACTTGCTTTACTTGCTTTACTTGCTTTACCTGCTTTACCTGCTTTACCTGCTTTACCTGCTTTACTTGCTTTACTTGCTTTACTTGCTTTACTTGCTTTACTTGCTTTACTTGCTTTACCTGCTTTACCTGCTTTACTTGCTTTACTTGCTTTACCTGCTTTACTCGCTTTACTTGCTCTACTTGCTTTAGTTGCTTTACCTGCTTTACTTGCTTTACTTGCTTTACCTGCTTTACTCGCTTTACTTGCTCTACTTGCTTTAGTTGCTTTACTTGCTTTACTTGCTTTACTTGCTTTACTTGCTTTACTTGCTTTACCTGCTTTACCTGCTTTACTTGCTTTACTTGCTTTACTTGCTTTACTTGCTTTACTTGCTTTACTTGCTTTACTTGCTTTACTTGCTTTACTTGCCTTACTTGCTTTACTTGCTTTACCTCCTTTACCTGCTTTACCTGCTTTACCTGCTTTACCTGCTTTACCTGCTTTACCTGCTTTACCTGCTTTACCTGCTTTACCTGCTTTACCTGCTTTACCTGCTTTACCTGCTTTACCTGCTTTACCTGCTTTACCTGCTTTACCTGCTTTACCTGCTTTACCTGCTTTACCTGCTTTACCTGCTTTACCTGCTTTACTTGCTTTACCTGCTTTACCTACTTTACCCACTTTACCTACTTTACCTACTTTACCTACTTGACCTACTTGACCTACCTGACCTACTTGACCTACTTGACCTCGTTGACCTCCTTTACCTAATTTACCTACTTTACCTACTTTACTTACTTTACTTCCTTTACTTCCTTTACTTCCTTTACTTCCTTTAGTTACTTTACTTACCTTACTTACTTTACTTACTTTACTTACTTTACTTACTTTACTTACTTTACTTACTTTACTTACTTTACTTACTTTACTTACTTTACTTACTTTACTTACTTTACTTACTTTACTTACTTTACTTACTTTACTTACTTTACTTACTTTACTTACTTTACTTACTTTACTTACTTTACTTACTTTACTTACTTTACTTACTTTACTTACTTTACTTACTTTACTTACTTTACTTACTTTACTTACTTTACTTACTTTACTTACTTTACTTACTTTACTTGCTTTACTTGCGTTACTTGCTTTACGTGCTTTACTTGCTTTACGTGCTTTACTTACTTTACATGCTTTACTTACTTTACTTGCTTTACTTACTTTACTTACTTTACTTACTTTACTTACTTTACTTACTTTACTTACTGTACTTACTTTACTTACTTTACTTACTTTACTTACTTTACTTACTTTACTTACTTTACTTACTTTACTTACTTTACTTACTTTACTTACTTTACTTGCTTTACTTGCTTTAGTTGCTTTACGTGCTTTACTTGCTTTACTTGCTTTACTTGCTTTACTTGCTTTACTTGCTTTACTTGCTTTACTTGCTTTACTTGCTTTACTTGCTTTACTTGCTTTACTTGCTTTACTTGCTTTACTTGCTTTAGTTGCTTTACGTGCTTTAGTTGCTTTACTTGCCATACTTGCCATACTTGCTTTACTTACTTAACTTGCTTTACTTGCTTTACTTGCTTTACTTTCTTTACTTGCTTTACTTGCTTTACTTGCTTTACTTGCTTTACTTGCTTTACCTGCTTTACCTGCTTTACCTGCTTTACCTGCTTTACCTGCTTTACCTGCTTTACCTGCTTTACCTGCTTTACCTGCTTTACCTGCTTTACCTGCTTTACCTGCTTTACCTGCTTTACCTGCTTTACCTGCTTTACCTGCTTTACCTGCTTTACCTGCTTTACCTGCTTTACCTGCTTTACTTGCTTTACTTGCTTTACCTGCTTTACTCGCTTTACTTGCTCTACTTGCTTTAGTTGCTTTACTTCCTTTACTTGCTTTACTTGCTTTACTTGCTTTACTTGCTTTACTTGCTTTACTTGCTTTACTTGCTTTAGTTGCTTTACGTGCTTTAGATGCTTTACTTGCTTTGCTTGCTTTACTTGCTTTACTTGCTTTACTTGCTTTACTTGCTTTACTTACTTTACGTGCTTTACTTGCTTTACTTGCTTTACTTGCTTTACTTGCTTTACTTGCTTTAGTTGCTTTACGTGCTTTAGTTGCTTTACGTGCTTTACTTGCTTTACTTGCTTTACTTGCTTTACTTGCTTTACTTGCTTTACTTGCTTTACTTGCTTTAGTTGCTTTACGTGCTTTACTTGCTTTACTTACTTTACTTGATTTACTTGCTTTACTTGCTTTACTTGCTTTACTTGCTTTACTTGCTTTACTTGCTTTACTTGCTTTACTTGCTTTACTTGCTTTAGTTGCTTTACGTGCTTTACTTGCTTTACTTACTTTACGTGCTTTACTTGCTTTACTTGCTTTACTTGCTTTACTTGCTTTACTTGCTTTACGTGCTTTACTTGCTCTACTTGCTTTACTTGCTTTACTTGCTTTACTTGCTTTACTTGCTTTACTTGCTTTACTTGCTTTACTTGCTTTACTTGCTTTACTTGCTTTACTTGCTTTACTTGCTTTACTTGCTTTACTTGCTTTACTTGCTTTACTTGCTTTACTTGCTTTACTTGCTTTAGTTGCTTTACGTGCTTTACTTGCTTTACTTACTTTACTTGCTTTACTTGCTTTACTTGCTTTACTTGCTTTACGTGCTTTACTTGCTTTACGTGCTTCACTTGCTTTAGTTACTTTACTTGCTTTACTTACTTTACGTGCTTTACTTGTTTTACGTGCTTTACTTGCTTTACTTACTTTACTTGCTTTACGTGCTTTACTTGCTTTACTTGCTTTACTTGCTTTACTTGCTTTGCTTGCTTTACTTGCTTTACTTGCTTTACTTACTTTACTTGCTTTACGTGCTTTACTTGCTTTACTTACTTTACTTGCTTTACGTGCTTTACTTGCTTTACTTGCTTTACTTGCTTTACTTGCTATACTTGCTTTTGTTGCTTTACTTGCTTTACTTGCTTTACTTGCTTTACTTGCTTTTGTTGCTTTACGTGCTTTACTTGCTTTACTTGCTTTACTTGCTTTTGTTGCTTTACTTGCTTTACTTGCTTTACTTGCTTTACTTGCTTTACTTGCTTTTGTTGCTTTACGTGCTTTAGTTGCTTTACGTGCTTTACTTGCTTTACTTGCTTTTCTTGCTTTACGTGCTTTACCTGCTTTACCTGCTTTACCTGCTTTACCTGCTTTACCTGCTTTACCTGCTTTACCTGCTTTACCAGCTTTACCTGCTTTACCTGCTTTACCTGCTTTACTTGCTTTACCTGCTTTACCTGCTTTTTCCTGGTTTACCTGCTTTACCTGCTTTACCTGCTTTACCTGCTTTACCTGCTTTACTTGCTTTACCTGCTTTACCTACTTTACCTGCTTTACCTGCTTTACCTGCTTTACCTGCTTTACCTGCTTTACCTGCTTTACCTGCTTTACCTGCTTTACCTGCTTTACCTGCTTTACCAGCTTTACCTGCTTTACCTGCTTTACCCGCTTTACCTGCTTTACCTGCTTTACCTACTTTACCTGCTTTACCTGCTTTACTTGCTTTACCTGCTTTACCTACTTTACCCACTTTACCTACTTTACCTACTTTACCTACTTGACCTACTTGACCTACCTGACCTACTTGACCTACTTGACCTCGTTGACCTCCTTTACCTAATTTACCTACTTTACCTACTTTACTTACTTTACTTACTTTACTTCCTTTACTTCCTTTAGTTACTTTACTTACCTTACTTCCTTTACTTACTTTACTTACTTTACTTACTTTACTTACTTTACTTACTTTACTTACTTTACTTACTTTACTTACTTTACTTACTTTACTTACTTTACTTACTTTACTTACTTTACTTACTTTACTTAGTTTACTTACTTTACTTACTTTACTTACTTTACTTACTTTACTTACTTTACTTACTTTACTTACTTTACTTACTTTACTTACTTTACTTACTTTACTTACTTTACTTACTTTACTTACTTTACTTGCTTTACTTGCTTTACTTGCTTTACGTGCTTTACTTGCTTTACGTGCTTTACTTACTTTACATGCTTTACTTACTTTACTTGCTTTACTTACTTTACTTACTTTACTTACTTTACTTACTTTACTTACTTTACTTACTGTACTTACTTTACTTACTTTACTTACTTTACTTACTTTACTTACTTTACTTACTTTACTTACTTTACTTACTTTACTTACTTTACTTACTTTACTTGCTTTACTTGCTTTAGTTGCTTTACGTGCTTTACTTGCTTTACTTGCTTTACTTGCTTTACTTGCTTTACTTGCTTTACTTGCTTTACTTGCTTTACTTGCTTTACTTGCTTTACTTGCTTTACTTGCTTTACTTGCTTTACTTGCTTTACTTGCTTTACTTGCTTTACTTGCTTTACTTGCTTTACTTGCTTTACTTGCTTTAGTTGCTTTACGTGCTTTAGTTGCTTTACTTGCCATACTTGCCATACTTGCTTTACTTACTTAACTTGCTTTACTTGCTTTACTTGCTTTAGTTGCTTTACTTGCTTTACTTGCTTTACTTGCTTTACTTGCTTTACTTGCTTAACTTGCTTTACTTGCTTTACTTGCTTTAGTTGCTTTACTTGCTTTACTTGCTTTACTTGCTTTACTTGCTTTACTTGCTTTACTTGCTTTACTTGCTTTACTTGCTTTACTTGCTTTACTTGCTTTACTTGCTTTACTTGCTTTACTTGCTTTACTTGCTTTACTTGCTTTACTTGCTTTACTTGCTTTACTTGCTTTACTTGCTTTACTTGCTTTACTTGCTTTACTTGCTTTACTTGCTTTACTTGCTTTAGTTGCTTTACGTGCTTTAGTTGCTTTACTTGCCATACTTGCCATACTTGCTTTACTTACTTAACTTGCTTTACTTGCTTTACTTGCTTTAGTTGCTTTTCTTGCCATACTTGCCATACTTGCTTTACTTGCTTTACTTGCTTAACTTGCTTTACTTGCTTTACTTGCTTTAGTTGCTTTTCTTGCCATACTTGCTTTACTTGCTTTACTTGCTTTACTTGCTTTAGTTGCTTTACGTGCTTTAGTTGCTTTTCTTGCCATACTTGCCATACTTGCTTTACTTGCTTTACTTGCTTAACTTGCTTTACTTGCTTTACTTGCTTTAGTTGCTTTTCTTGCCATACTTGCTTTACTTGCTTTACTTGCTTAACTTGCTTTACTTGCTTTACTTACTTTACGTGCTTTACTTGCTTTACTTGCTTTACTTGCTTTACTTGCTTTACTTGCTTTAGTTGCTTTACGTGCTTTAGTTGCTTTACGTGCTTTACTTGCTTTACTTGCTTTACGTGCTTTACTTGCTTTACTTGCTTAACTTGCTTTACTTGCTTTACTTGCTTTACTTGCTTTACTTGCTTTACTTGCTTTACTTGCTTTACTTGCTTTACTTGCTTTACTTGCTTTACTTGCTTTACGTGCTTTACTTGCTTTACTTGCTTTACTTGCTTTACTTGCTTTACGTGCTTTACTTGCTGTACTTGCTTTACTTGCTTTACTTGCTTTACTTGCTTTACTTGCTTTACTTACTTTACTTGCTTTACTTGCTTTACTTGCTTTACTTGCTTTACTTGCTTTACTTGCTTTACTTGCTTTACTTGTTTACTTGCTTTACTTGCTTTACTTGCTTTACATGCCTTACCCTGCTTTACTTGCTTTTGTTGCTTTACGTGCTTTAGTTGCTTTACGTGCTTTACTTGCTTTACTTGCTTTACTTGATTTACGTGCTTTACCTGCTTTACCTGCTTTACCTGCTTTACCTGCTTTACCTGCTTTACCTGCTTTACCTGCTTTACCTGCTTTACTTGCTTTACTTGCTTTACCTGCTTTACTCGCTTTACTTGCTCTACTTGCTTTAGTTGCTTTACTTGCTTTACTCGCTTTACTTGCTTTACTTGCTTTACTTGCTTTAGTTGCTTTACGTGCTTTAGATGCTTTACTTGCTTTGCTTGCTTTACTTGCTTTACTTGCTTTACTTGCTTTACTTACTTTACGTGCTTTACTTGCTTTACTTGCTTTACTTGCTTTACTTGCTTTACTTGCTTTACTTGCTTTACTTGCTTTACTTGCTTTACGTGCTTTAGTTGCTTTACGTGCTTTACTTGCTTTGCTTGCTTTATTTGCTTTACTTGCTTTACTTGCTTTACTTGCTTTACTTGCTTTACTTGCTTTACTTACTGTACGTGCTTTACTTGCTTTACTTGCTTTACTTGCTTTACTTGCTTTACTTGCTTTACGTGCTTTACTTGCTTTAGTTGCTTTACGTGCTTTAGTTGCTTTACTTGCTTTACTTGCTTTACTTGCTTTACTTGCTTTAGTTGCTTTACGTGCTTTAGTTGCTTTACGTGCTTTACTTGCTTTACTTGCTTTATTTGCTTTACTTGCTTTACTTACTTTACTTGCTTTACTTGCTCTACTTGCTTTACTTGCTTTACTTGCTTTAGTTGCTTTACTTGCTTTACTTGCTTTACGTGCTTTACTTGCTTTATTTGCTTTACTTGCTTTACTTACTTTACTTGCTTTGCTTGCTTTACTTGCTTTACTTGCTTTACTTGTTTTACTTACTTTACGTGCTTTACTTGCTTTACTTGCTTTACTTGCTTTACTTGCTT
This sequence comes from Tenodera sinensis, assembly GCA_030765045.1. Classification (NCBI taxonomy): domain Eukaryota; kingdom Metazoa; phylum Arthropoda; class Insecta; order Mantodea; family Mantidae; genus Tenodera; species Tenodera sinensis. Next base: position 218,558,513 of record CM060962.1, on the reverse strand, counting down.
TACTTGCTTTAGTTGCTTTACGTGCTTTAGATGCTTTACGTGCTTTACTTGCTTTACTTGCTTTACTTGCTTTACATGCTTTACTTGCTTTACTTGCTTTAGTTGCTTTACGTGCTTTAGATGCTTTACGTGCTTTACTTGCTTTACTTGCTTTATTTGCTTTACTTGCTTTACTTACTTTACTTGCTTTACTTGCTTTACTTGCTTTACTTGCTTTACTTGCTTTACCTGCTTTACCTGCTTTACCTGCTTTACCTGCTTTACCTGCTTTACCTGCTTTACCTGCTTTACCTGCTTTACTTGCTTTACTTGCTTTACCTGCTTTACTCGCTTTACTCGCTCTACTTGCTTTAGTTGCTTTACTTGCTTTACTTGCTTTACTTGCTTTACTTGCTTTACTTGCTTTACTTGCTTTACTTGCTTTACTTGCTTTACCTGCTTTACCTGCTTTACTTGCTTTACTTGCTTTACTTGCTTTACTTGCTTTACTTGCTTTAGTTGCTTTACGTGCTTTAGTTGCTTTACGTGCTTTACTTGCTTTACTTGCTTTACTTGCTTTACTTATTTTACTTACTTTACTTGCTTTACTTGCTTTACTTGCTTTACTTGCTTTACGTGCTTTAGTTGCTTTACGTGCTTTACTTGCTTTACTTGCTTTACTTGCTTTACTTACTTTACCTGCTTTACCTGCTTTACTTGCTTTACCTGCTTTACCTGCTTTACTTGCTTTACTTGCTTTACTTGCTTTACTTGCTTTACTTGCTTTACCTGCTTTACCTGCTTTACTTGCTTTACTTGCTTTACCTGCTTTACTCGCTTTACTTGCTCTACTTGCTTTAGTTGCTTTACTTGCTTTACTTGCTTTACCTGCTTTACCTGCTTTACCTGCTTTACCTGCTTTACCTGCTTTACCTGCTTTACCTGCTTTACCTGCTTTACCTGCTTTACCTGCTTTACCTGCTTTACCTGCTTTACTTGCTTTACTTGCTTTACCTGCTTTACTCGCTTTACTTGCTCTACTTGCTTTAGTTGCTTTACTTCCTTTACTTGCTTTACTTGCTTTACTTGCTTTACTTGCTTTACTTGCTTTACTTGCTTTAGTTGCTTTACGTGCTTTAGATGCTTTACTTGCTTTGCTTGCTTTACTTGCTTTACTTGCTTTACTTGCTTTACTTGCTTTACTTGCTTTACTTACTTTACGTGCTTTACTTGCTTTACTTGCTTTACTTGCTTTACTTGCTTTACTTGCTTTAGTTGCTTTACGTGCTTTACTTGCTTTACTTGCTTTAGTTGCTTTACGTGCTTTAGTTGCTTTACTTGCTTTACTTGCTTTACTTGCTTTACTTGCTTTACTTGCTTTACTTGCTTTTGTTGCTTTACTTGCTTTACTTGCTTTACTTGCTTTACTTGCTTTACTTGCTTTAGTTGCTTTACGTGCTTTACTTGCTTTACTTGCTTTACTTGCTTTACTTGCTTTACTTGCTTTACTTGCTTTACTTGCTTTAGTTGCTTTACGTGCTTTACTTGCTTTACTTACTTTACTTGATTTACTTGCTTTACTTGCTTTACTTGCTTTACTTGCTTTACTTGCTTTACTTGCTTTACTTGCTTTACTTGCTTTAGTTGCTTTACGTGCTTTACTTGCTTTACTTACTTTACGTGCTTTACTTGCTTTACTTGCTTTACTTGCTTTACTTGCTTTACTTGCTTTACGTGCTTTACTTGCTCTACTTGCTTTACTTGCTTTACTTGCTTTACTTGCTTTACTTGCTTTACTTGCTTTACTTGCTTTACTTGCTTTACTTACTTTACGTGCTTTACTTGCTTTACTTGCTTTACTTGCTTTACTTGCTTTACTTGCTTTACGTGCTTTACTTGCTTTACTTGCTTTACTTGCTTTACTTGCTTTACTTGCTTTACTTATTTTACTTACTTTACTTGCTTTACTTGCTTTACTTGCTTTACTTGCTTTACGTGCTTTAGTTGCTTTACGTGCTTTACTTGCTTTACTTGCTTTACTTGCTTTACTTGCTTTACGTGCTTTAGTTGCTTTACGTGCTTTACTTGCTTTACTTGCTTTACTTGCTTTACTTACTTTACCTGCTTTACCTGCTTTACTTGCTTTACCTGCTTTACCTGCTTTACTTGCTTTACTTGCTTTACTTGCTTTACTTGCTTTACTTGCTTTACCTGCTTTACCTGCTTTACTTGCTTTACTTGCTTTACCTGCTTTACTCGCTTTACTTGCTCTACTTGCTTTAGTTGCTTTACTTGCTTTACTTGCTTTACCTGCTTTACCTGCTTTACCTGCTTTACCTGCTTTACCTGCTTTACCTGCTTTACCTGCTTTACCTGCTTTACCTGCTTTACCTGCTTTACCTGCTTTACCTGCTTTACTTGCTTTACTTGCTTTACCTGCTTTACTCGCTTTACTTGCTCTACTTGCTTTAGTTGCTTTACTTCCTTTACTTGCTTTACTTGCTTTACTTGCTTTACTTGCTTTACTTGCTTTACTTGCTTTAGTTGCTTTACGTGCTTTAGATGCTTTACTTGCTTTGCTTGCTTTACTTGCTTTACTTGCTTTACTTGCTTTACTTGCTTTACTTACTTTACGTGCTTTACTTGCTTTACTTGCTTTACTTGCTTTACTTGCTTTACTTGCTTTAGTTGCTTTACGTGCTTTACTTGCTTTACTTGCTTTAGTTGCTTTACGTGCTTTAGTTGCTTTACTTGCTTTACTTGCTTTACTTGCTTTACTTGCTTTACTTGCTTTACTTGCTTTTGTTGCTTTACTTGCTTTACTTGCTTTACTTGCTTTACTTGCTTTACTTGCTTTAGTTGCTTTACGTGCTTTACTTGCTTTACTTGCTTTACTTGCTTTACTTGCTTTACTTGCTTTACTTGCTTTACTTGCTTTAGTTGCTTTACGTGCTTTACTTGCTTTACTTACTTTACTTGATTTACTTGCTTTACTTGCTTTACTTGCTTTACTTGCTTTACTTGCTTTACTTGCTTTACTTGCTTTACTTGCTTTAGTTGCTTTACGTGCTTTACTTGCTTTACTTACTTTACGTGCTTTACTTGCTTTACTTGCTTTACTTGCTTTACTTGCTTTACTTGCTTTACGTGCTTTACTTGCTCTACTTGCTTTACTTGCTTTACTTGCTTTACTTGCTTTACTTGCTTTACTTGCTTTACTTGCTTTACTTGCTTTACTTACTTTACGTGCTTTACTTGCTTTACTTGCTTTACTTGCTTTACTTGCTTTACTTGCTTTACGTGCTTTACTTGCTTTACTTGCTTTACTTGCTTTACTTGCTTTACTTACTTTACGTGCTTTACTTGCTTTACTTGCTTTACTTGCTTTACTTGCTTTACTTGCTTTACTTGCTTTACTTGCTTTTCTTGCTTTACTTGCTTTACTTGCTTTACTTACTTTACTTGCTTTACTTGCTTTACTTGCTTTACTTGCTTTACGTGCTTTACTTGCTTTACGTGCTTTACTTGCTTTAGTTACTTTACTTGCTTTACTTACTTTACGTGCTTTACTTGTTTTACGTGCTTTACTTGCTTTACTTACTTTACTTGCTTTACGTGCTTTACTTGCTTTACTTGCTTTACTTGCTTTACTTGCTTTGCTTGCTTTACTTGCTTTACTTGCTTTACTTACTTTACTTGCTTTACGTGCTTTACTTGCTTTACTTCCTTTACTTGCTTTACGTGCTTTACTTGCTTTACTTGCTTTACTTGCTTTACTTGCTTTACTTGCTTTTGTTGCTTTACTTGCTTTACTTGCTTTACTTGCTTTACTTGCTTTACTTGCTTTTGTTGCTTTACGTGCTTTACTTGCTTTACTTGCTTTACTTGCTTTTGTTGCTTTACTTGCTTTACTTGCTTTACTTGCTTTACTTGCTTTACTTGCTTTTGTTGCTTTACGTGCTTTAGTTGCTTTACGTGCTTTACTTGCTTTACTTGCTTTTCTTGCTTTACGTGCTTTACCTGCTTTACCTGCTTTACCTGCTTTACCTGCTTTACCTGCTTTACCTGCTTTACCTGCTTTACCAGCTTTACCTGCTTTACCTGCTTTACCTGCTTTACTTGCTTTACCTGCTTTACCTGCTTTTTCCTGGTTTACCTGCTTTACCTGCTTTACCTGCTTTACCTGCTTTACCTGCTTTACTTGCTTTACCTGCTTTACCTACTTTACCTGCTTTACCTGCTTTACCTGCTTTACCTGCTTTAACTGCTTTACCTGCTTTACCTGCTTTACCTGCTTTACCTGCTTTACCTGCTTTACCAGCTTTACCTGCTTTACCTGCTTTACCCGCTTTACCTGCTTTACCTGCTTTACCTACTTTACCTGCTTTACCTGCTTTACTTGCTTTACCTGCTTTACCTACTTTACCCACTTTACCTACTTTACCTACTTTACCTACTTGACCTACTTGACCTACCTGACCTACTTGACCTACTTGACCTCGTTGACCTCCTTTACCTAATTTACCTACTTTACCTACTTTACTTACTTTACTTACTTTACTTCCTTTACTTCCTTTACTTCCTTTACTTCCTTTAGTTACTTTACTTACCTTACTTACTTTACTTACTTTACTTACTTTACTTACTTTACTTACTTTACTTACTTTACTTACTTTACTTACTTTACTTACTTTACTTACTTTACTTACTTTACTTACTTTACTTACTTTACTTAGTTTACTTACTTTACTTACTTTACTTACTTTACTTACTTTACTTACTTTACTTACTTTACTTACTTTACTTACTTTACTTACTTTACTTACTTTACTTACTTTACTTACTTTACTTACTTTACTTGCTTTACTTGCTTTACTTGCTTTACGTGCTTTACTTGCTTTACGTGCTTTACTTACTTTACATGCTTTACTTACTTTACTGGCTTTACTTACTTTACTTACTTTACTTACTTTACTTACTTTACTTACTTTACTTACTGTACTTACTTTACTTACTTTACTTACTTTACTTACTTTACTTACTTTACTTACTTTACTTACTTTACTTACTTTACTTACTTTACTTACTTTACTTGCTTTACTTGCATTACTTGCTTTACGTGCTTTACTTGCTTTACGTGCTTTACTTACTTTACTTGCTTTCCTTGCTTTGCTTGCTTTGCTTGCTTTACTTGCTTTCCTTGCTTTACTTGCTTTACTTGCTTTACTTGCTTTGCTTGCTTTACTTACTTTACTTGCTTTACTTACTTTACTTACTTTACTTACTTTACTTACTTTACTTACTTTACTTGCTTTACTTACTTTACTTACTTTACTTGCTTTACTTGCTTTCCTTGCTTTACTTGCTTTACTTGCTTTACTTGCTTTACTTGCTTTACTTGCTTTACTTGCTTTGCTTGCTTTGCTTGCTTTACTTGCTTTGCTTGCTTTACTTGCTTTACTTGCTTTACTTACTTTACTTGCTTTACGTGCTTTACTTGCTTTACTTACTTTACTTGCTTTACGTGCTTTACTTGCTTTACTTGCTTTACTTGCTTTACTTGCTTTGCTTGCTTTACTTGCTTTACTTGCTTTACTTGCTTTACTTGCTTTACTTGCTTTACTTGCTTTACTTGCTTTGCTTGCTTTACGTGCTTTACTTGCTTTACTTACTTTACTTGCTTTACTTGCTTTACTTGCTTTACTTGCTTTACTTGCTTTACTTACTTTACTTGCTTTACTTGCTTTACTTACTTTACTTGCTTTACGTGCTTTACTTGCTTTACGTGCTTTACTTGCTTTACTTACTTTACTTACTTTACTTACTTTACGTGCTTTACTTGCTTTACGTGCTTTACTTGGTTTACTTACTTTACTTGCTTTACGTGCTTTACTTGCTTTACTTGCTTTACTTGCTTTACTTGCTTTACTTGCTTTACTTGCTTTACTTGCTTTAGTTGCTTTACGTGCTTTACTTGCTTTACTTACTTTACGTGCTTTACTTGCTTTACTTGCTTTACTTGCTTTACTTGCTTTACTTACTTTACTTGCTTTACTTGCTTTACTTGCTTTACTTGCTTTACTTGCTTTACTTACTTTACTTACTTTACTTGCTTTACGTGCTTTACTTGCTTTACTTGCTTTACTTGCTTTACTTGCTTTACTTGCTTTGCTTGGTTTACGTGCTTTACTTGCTTTACTTACTTTACTTGCTTTACGTGCTTTACTTGCTTTACTTACTTTACTTGCTTTACTTGCTTTACTTACTTTACTTGCTTTACTTGCTTTACTTGCTTTACTTGCTTTACTTGCTTTACTTACTTTACTTACTTTACGTGCTTTACTTGCTTTACTTGCTTTACTTGCTTTACTTGCTTTACTTACTTTACTTGCTTTACTTGCTATACTTGCTTTACTTACTTTACTTACTTTACTTGCTTTACTTGCTTTACTTGCTTTACTTGCTTTACTTGCTTTGCTTGCTTTACTTGCTTTACTTGCTTTACTTGCTTTACTTGCTTTACGTGATTTACTTGCTTTACTTGCTTTACGTGCTTTACTTGCTTTACTTGCTTTACTTGCTTTACTTGCTTTACTTGCTTTACTTGCTTTACTTGCTTTACTTGCTTTACTTGCTTTACGTGCTTTACTTGCTTTACTTGCTTTACTTGCTTTACGTGCTTTACTTGCTTTACTTGCTTTACTTGCTTTACTTGCTTTACTTGCTTTACTTGCTTTACGTGCTTTACTTGCTTTACTTGCTTTACTTGCTTTACTTGCTTTACTTGCTTTACTTGCTTTACTTGCTTTACTTGCTTTACTTGCTTTACTTGCTTTACTTGCTTTACGTGCTTTACTTGCTTTACTTGCTTTACTTGCTTTACTTGCTTTACTTGCTTTACTTGCTTTACTTGCTTTACTTACTTTACGTGCTTTACTTGCTTTACTTGCTTTACTTGCTTTACTTGCTTTACTTGCTTTACTTGCTTTACTTGCTTTACGTGCTTTAGTTGCTTTACGTGCTTTACTTGCTTTGCTTGCTTTATTTGCTTTACTTGCTTTACTTGCTTTACTTGCTTTACTTGCTTTACTTGCTTTACTTGCTTTACTTACTTTACGTGCTTTACTTGCTTTACTTGCTTTACTTGCTTTACTTGCTTTACTTGCTTTACGTGCTTTACTTGCTTTAGTTGCTTTACGTGCTTTAGTTGCTTTACTTGCTTTACTTGCTTTACTTGCTTTAGTTGCTTTACGTGCTTTAGTTGCTTTACGTGCTTTACTTGCTTTACTTGCTTTATTTGCTTTACTTGCTTTACTTACTTTACTTGCTTTACTTGCTTTACTTGCTTTACTTGCTTTACTTGCTTTAGTTGCTTTACTTGCTTTACTTGCTTTACGTGCTTTACTTGCTTTATTTGCTTTACTTGCTTTACTTACTTTACTTGCTTTGCTTGCTTTACTTGCTTTACTTGCTTTACTTGTTTTACTTACTTTACGTGCTTTACTTGCTTTACTTGCTTTACTTGCTTTACTTGCTTTACTTGCTTTAGTTGCTTTACGTGCTTTAGATGCTTTACGTGCTTTACTTGCTTTACTTGCTTTACTTGCTTTACATGCTTTACTTGCTTTACTTGCTTTAGTTGCTTTACGTGCTTTAGATGCTTTACGTGCTTTACTTGCTTTACTTGCTTTATTTGCTTTACTTGCTTTACTTACTTTACTTGCTTTACTTGCTTTACTTGCTTTACTTGCTTTACTTGCTTTACCTGCTTTACCTGCTTTACCTGCTTTACCTGCTTTACCTGCTTTACCTGCTTTACCTGCTTTACCTGCTTTACTTGCTTTACTTGCTTTACCTGCTTTACTCGCTTTACTCGCTCTACTTGCTTTAGTTGCTTTACTTGCTTTACTTGCTTTACTTGCTTTACTTGCTTTACTTGCTTTACTTGCTTTACTTGCTTTACTTGCTTTACCTGCTTTACCTGCTTTACTTGCTTTACTTGCTTTACTTGCTTTACTTGCTTTACTTGCTTTAGTTGCTTTACGTGCTTTAGTTGCTTTACGTGCTTTACTTGCTTTACTTGCTTTACTTGCTTTACTTATTTTACTTACTTTACTTGCTTTACTTGCTTTACTTGCTTTACTTGCTTTACGTGCTTTAGTTGCTTTACGTGCTTTACTTGCTTTACTTGCTTTACTTGCTTTACTTACTTTACCTGCTTTACCTGCTTTACTTGCTTTACCTGCTTTACCTGCTTTACTTGCTTTACTTGCTTTACTTGCTTTACTTGCTTTACTTGCTTTACCTGCTTTACCTGCTTTACTTGCTTTACTTGCTTTACCTGCTTTACTCGCTTTACTTGCTCTACTTGCTTTAGTTGCTTTACTTGCTTTACTTGCTTTACCTGCTTTACCTGCTTTACCTGCTTTACCTGCTTTACCTGCTTTACCTGCTTTACCTGCTTTACCTGCTTTACCTGCTTTACCTGCTTTACCTGCTTTACCTGCTTTACTTGCTTTACTTGCTTTACCTGCTTTACTCGCTTTACTTGCTCTACTTGCTTTAGTTGCTTTACTTCCTTTACTTGCTTTACTTGCTTTACTTGCTTTACTTGCTTTACTTGCTTTACTTGCTTTAGTTGCTTTACGTGCTTTAGATGCTTTACTTGCTTTGCTTGCTTTACTTGCTTTACTTGCTTTACTTGCTTTACTTGCTTTACTTACTTTACGTGCTTTACTTGCTTTACTTGCTTTACTTGCTTTACTTGCTTTACTTGCTTTAGTTGCTTTACGTGCTTTACTAGCTTTACTTGCTTTAGTTGCTTTACGTGCTTTAGTTGCTTTACTTGCTTTACTTGCTTTACTTGCTTTACTTGCTTTACTTGCTTTACTTGCTTTTGTTGCTTTACTTGCTTTACTTGCTTTACTTGCTTTACTTGCTTTACTTGCTTTAGTTGCTTTACGTGCTTTACTTGCTTTACTTGCTTTACTTGCTTTAGTTGCTTTACGTGCTTTACTTGCTTTACTTACTTTACCTGATTTACTTGCTTTACTTGCTTTACTTGCTTTACTTGCTTTACTTGCTTTACTTGCTTTACTTGCTTTACTTGCTTTACTTGCTTTAGTTGCTTTACGTGCTTTACTTGCTTTACTTACTTTACGTGCTTTACTTGCTTTACTTGCTTTACTTGCTTTACTTGCTTTACTTGCTTTACGTGCTTTACTTGCTCTACTTGCTTTACTTGCTTTACTTGCTTTACTTGCTTTACTTGCTTTACTTGCTTTACTTGCTTTAGTTGCTTTACGTGCTTTACTTGCTTTACTTACTTTACTTGCTTTACTTGCTTTACTTGCTTTACTTGCTTTACGTGCTTTACTTGCTTTACGTGCTTTACTTGCTTTAGTTACTTTACTTGCTTTACTTACTTTACGTGCTTTACTTGTTTTACGTGCTTTACTTGCTTTACTTACTTTACTTGCTTTACGTGCTTTACTTGCTTTACTTGCTTTACTTGCTTTACTTGCTTTGCTTGCTTTACTTGCTTTACTTGCTTTACTTACTTTACTTGCTTTACGTGCTTTACTTGCTTTACTTCCTTTACTTGCTTTACGTGCTTTACTTGCTTTACTTGCTTTACTTGCTTTACTTGCTTTACTTGCTTTTGTTGCTTTACTTGCTTTACTTGCTTTACTTGCTTTACTTGCTTTACTTGCTTTTGTTGCTTTACGTGCTTTACTTGCTTTACTTGCTTTACTTGCATTTGTTGCTTTACTTGCTTTACTTGCTTTACTTGCTTTACTTGCTTTACTTGCTTTTGTTGCTTTACGTGCTTTAGTTGCTTTACGTGCTTTACTTGCTTTACTTGCTTTTCTTGCTTTACGTGCTTTACCTGCTTTACCTGCTTTACCTGCTTTACCTGCTTTACCTGCTTTACCTGCTTTACCTGCTTTACCAGCTTTACCTGCTTTACCTGCTTTACCTGCTTTACTTGCTTTACCTGCTTTACCTGCTTTTTCCTGGTTTACCTGCTTTACCTGCTTTACCTGCTTTACCTGCTTTACCTGCTTTACTTGCTTTACCTGCTTTACCTACTTTACCTGCTTTACCTGCTTTACCTGCTTTACCTGCTTTACCTGCTTTACCTGCTTTACCTGCTTTACCTGCTTTACCTGCTTTACCAGCTTTACCTGCTTTACCTGCTTTACCCGCTTTACCTGCTTTACCTGCTTTACCTACTTTACCTGCTTTACCTGCTTTACTTGCTTTACCTGCTTTACCTACTTTACCCACTTTACCTACTTTACCTACTTTACCTACTTGACCTACTTGACCTACCTGACCTACTTGACCTACTTGACCTCGTTGACCTCCTTTACCTAATTTACCTACCTTACCTACTTTACTTACTTTACTTACTTTACTTCCTTTACTTCCTTTACTTCCTTTACTTCCTTTAGTTACTTTACTTACCTTACTTACTTTACTTACTTTACTTACTTTACTTACTTTACTTACTTTACTTACTTTACTTACTTTACTTACTTTACTTACTTTACTTACTTTACTTACTTTACTTACTTTACTTACTTTACTTAGTTTACTTACTTTACTTACTTTACTTACTTTACTTACTTTACTTACTTTACTTACTTTACTTACTTTACTTACTTTACTTACTTTACTTACTTTACTTACTTTACTTACTTTACTTACTTTACTTGCTTTACTTGCTTTACTTGCTTTACGTGCTTTACTTGCTTTACGTGCTTTACTTACTTTAAATGCTTTACTTACTTTACTTGCTTTACTTACTTTACTTACTTTACTTACTTTACTTACTTTACTTACTTTACTTACTGTACTTACTTTACTTACTTTACTTACTTTACTTACTTTACTTACTTTACTTACTTTACTTACTTTACTTACTTTACTTACTTTACTTACTTTACTTGCTTTACTTGCATTACTTGCTTTACGTGCTTTACTTGCTTTACGTGCTTTACTTACTTTACTTGCTTTCCTTGCTTTGCTTGCTTTGCTTGCTTTACTTGCTTTCCTTGCTTTACTTGCTTTACTTGCTTTACTTGCTTTGCTTGCTTTACTTACTTTACTTGCTTTACTTACTTTACTTACTTTACTTACTTTACTTACTTTACTTACTTTACTTGCTTTACTTACTTTACTTACTTTACTTGCTTTACTTGCTTTCCTTGCTTTACTTGCTTTACTTGCTTTACTTGCTTTACTTGCTTTACTTGCTTTACTTGCTTTGCTTGCTTTGCTTGCTTTACTTGCTTTGCTTGCTTTACTTGCTTTACTTGCTTTACTTACTTTACTTGCTTTACGTGCTTTACTTGCTTTACTTACTTTACTTGCTTTACGTGCTTTACTTGCTTTACTTGCTTTACTTGCTTTACTTGCTTTGCTTGCTTTACTTGCTTTACTTGCTTTACTTGCTTTACTTGCTTTACTTGCTTTACTTGCTTTACTTGCTTTGCTTGCTTTACGTGCTTTACTTGCTTTACTTACTTTACTTGCTTTACTTGCTTTACTTGCTTTACTTGCTTTACTTGCTTTACTTACTTTACTTGCTTTACTTGCTTTACTTACTTTACTTGCTTTACGTGCTTTACTTGCTTTACGTGCTTTACTTGCTTTACTTACTTTACTTACTTTACTTACTTTACGTGCTTTACTTGCTTTACGTGCTTTACTTGCTTTACTTACTTTACTTGCTTTACGTGCTTTACTTGCTTTACTTGCTTTACTTGCTTTACTTGCTTTACTTGCTTTACTTGCTTTACTTGCTTTAGTTGCTTTACGTGCTTTACTTGCTTTACTTACTTTACGTGCTTTACTTGCTGTACTTGCTTTACTTGCTTTACTTGCTTTACTTACTTTACTTGCTTTACTTGCTTTACTTGCTTTACTTGCTTTACTTGCTTTACTTACTTTACTTACTTTACTTGCTTTACGTGCTTTACTTGCTTTACTTGCTTTACTTGCTTTACTTGCTTTACTTGCTTTGCTTGGTTTACGTGCTTTACTTGCTTTACTTACTTTACTTGCTTTGCGTGCTTTACTTGCTTTACTTACTTTACTTGCTTTACTTGCTTTACTTACTTTACTTGCTTTACTTGCTTTACTTGCTTTACTTGCTTTACTTGCTTTACTTACTTTACTTACTTTACGTGCTTTACTTGCTTTACTTGCTTTACTTGCTTTACTTGCTTTACTTACTTTACTTGCTTTACTTGCTATACTTGCTTTACTTACTTTACTTACTTTACTTGCTTTACTTGCTTTACTTGCTTTACTTGCTTTACTTGCTTTGCTTGCTTTACTTGCTTTACTTGCTTTACTTGCTTTACTTGCTTTACGTGATTTACTTGCTTTACTTGCTTTACGTGCTTTACTTGCTTTACTTGCTTTACTTGCTTTACTTGCTTTACTTGCTTTACTTGCTTTACTTGCTTTACTTGCTTTACTTGCTTTACGTGCTTTACTTGCTTTACTTGCTTTACTTGCTTTACGTGCTTTACTTGCTTTACTTGCTTTACTTGCTTTACTTGCTTTACTTGCTTTACTTGCTTTACTTGCTTTACTTGCTTTACTTGCTTTACTTGCTTTACTTGCTTTACTTGCTTTACTTGCTTTACTTGCTTTACTTGCTTTACTTGCTTTACTTGCTTTACTTGCTTTACTTGCTTTACTTGCTTTACTTGCTTTACTTGCTTTACTTGCTTTACTTGCTTTACTTGCTTTACTTGCTTTACTTGCTTTACTTGCTTTACTTGCTTTACTTGCTTTACTTGCTTTACTTGCTTTACTTGCTTTACTTGCTTTACTTGCTTTACTTGCTTTACGTGCTTTACTTGCTTTACTTGCTTTACTTGCTTTACTTGCTTTACTTGCTTTACTTGCTTTACTTGCTTTACTTGCTTTACTTGCTTTACTTGCTTTACTTGCTTTACCTGCTTTACTTGCTTTACTTGCTTTACTTGCTTTACTTGCTTTACTTGCTTTACGTGCTTTACTTGCTTTACTTGCTTTACTTGCTTTACTTGCTTTACTTGCTTTACTTGCTTTACTTGCTTTACTTGCTTTACTTGCTTTACGTGCTTTACTTGCTTTACTTGCTTTACTTGCTTTACTTGCTTTACTTGCTTTACGTGCTTTACTTGCTTTACTTGCTTTACTTGCTTTACTTGCTTTACTTGCTTTACTTGCTTTACTTGCTTTACTTGCTTTACTTGCTTTACTTGCTTTACGTGCTTTACTTGCTTTACTTGCTTTACTTGCTTTACGTGCTTTACTTGCTTTACTTGCTTTACTTGCTTTACGTGATTTACTTGCTTTACTTGCTTTACTTGCTTTACTTGGTTTACGTGCTTTACTTGCTTTACTTGCTTTACTTGCTTTACGTGCTTTACTTGCTTTACTTGCTTTACTTGCTTTACGTGATTTACTTGCTTTACTTGCTTTACTTGCTTTACTTGCTTTACGTGATTTACTTGCTTTACCTGCTTTACTTGCTTTACTTGCTTTACTTGCTTTACTTGCTTTACTTGCTTTACTTGCTTTACTTGCTTTACTTGCTTTACGTGATTTACTTGCTTTAGTTGCTTTACTTGCTTTACTTGCTTTACGTGCTTTACTTGCTTTTCTTGCCATACTTGCTTTACTTGCTTTACTTGCTTTACTTGCTTTACTTGCTTTACTTGCTTTACGTGCTTTACTTGCTTTACTTGCTTTACTTGCTTTACGTGATTTACTTGCTTTACTTGCTTTACTTGGTTTACTTGGTTTACTTGCTTTACTTGCTTTACTTGCTTTACTTGCTTTACTTGCTTTACTTGCTTTACTTGCTTTACTTGCTTTACTTGCTTTACTTGCTTTACTTGCTTTACGTGCTTTACTTGCTTTACTTGCTTTACTTGCTTTACTTGCTTTACTTGCTTTACTTGCTTTACGTGCTTTACTTGCTTTACTTGCTTTACTTGCTTTACGTGTTTTACTTGCTTTACTTGCTTTACTTGCTTTACGTGATTTACTTGCTTTACTTGCTTTACTTGCTTTACTTGGTTTACTTGCTTTACTTGCTTTACGTGATTTACTTGCTTTACGTGATTTACTTGCTTTACTTGCTTTACTTGCTTTTCGTAATTTACTTGCTTTACTTGCTTTACGTGCTTTACTTGGTTTACTTGCTTTACGTGATTTACTTGCTTTACTTGCTTTACTTGCTTTACGTGCTTTACTTGGTTTACTTGCTTTACGTGATTTACTTGCTTTACTTGCTTTACTTGCTTTACTTGCTTTACTTGCTTTACTTGCTTTATTTGCTTTACGTGCTTTACTTGCTTTACTTGCTTTACTTGCTTTACTTGCTTTGCTTGCTTTACGTGCTTTACTTGCTTTACTTGCTTTACTTGTTTTACTTGCTTTACTTGCTTTACTTGCTTTACGTGCTTTACTTGCTTTACTTGCTTTACTTGCTTTACTTGCTTTGCTTGCTTTACTTGCTTTACTTGCCATACTTGCTTTACTTGCTTTACTTGCTTTACGTGCTTTACTTGCTTTACTTGCTTTACTTGCTTTACTTGCTTTACTTGCTTTGCTTGCTTTACTTGCTTTACTTGCCATACTTGCTTTACTTGCTTTACTTGCTTTACTTGCCACACTTGCTTTACTTGCTTTACTTGCTTTACTTGCTTTACTTGCTGTACTTGCTTCACTTGCTTTACTTGCTTTACTTGCTTTACTTACTTTACTTACTTTACTTACTTTACTTACTTTACTTACTTTACTTACTGTACTTACTTTACTTACTTTACTTACTTTACTTACTTTACTTACTTTACTTACTTTACTTACTTTACTTACTTTACTTACTTTATTTACTTTACTTGCTTTACTTGCATTACTTGCTTTACGTGCTTTACTTGCTTTACGTGCTTTACTTACTTTACTTGCTTTCCTTGCTTTGCTTGCTTTGCTTGCTTTACTTGCTTTCCTTGCTTTACTTGCTTTACTTGCTTTACTTGCTTTGCTTGCTTTACTTACTTTACTTGCTTTACTTACTTTACTTACTTTACTTACTTTACTTACTTTACTTACTTTACTTGCTTTACTTACTTTACTTACTTTACTTGCTTTACTTGCTTTCCTTGCTTTACTTGCTTTACTTGCTTTACTTGCTTTACTTGCTTTACTTGCTTTACTTGCTTTGCTTGCTTTGCTTGCTTTACTTGCTTTGCTTGCTTTACTTGCTTTACTTGCTTTACTTACTTTACTTGCTTTACGTGCTTTACTTGCTTTACTTACTTTACTTGCTTTACGTGCTTTACTTGCTTTACTTGCTTTACTTGCTTTACTTGCTTTGCTTGCTTTACTTGCTTTACTTGCTTTACTTGCTTTACTTGCTTTACTTGCTTTACTTGCTTTACTTGCTTTGCTTGCTTTACGTGCTTTACTTGCTTTACTTACTTTACTTGCTTTACTTGCTTTACTTGCTTTACTTGCTTTACTTGCTTTACTTACTTTACTTGCTTTACTTGCTTTACTTACTTTACTTGCTTTACGTGCTTTACTTGCTTTACGTGCTTTACTTGCTTTACTTACTTTACTTACTTTACTTACTTTACGTGCTTTACTTGCTTTACGTGCTTTACTTGCTTTACTTACTTTACTTGCTTTACGTGCTTTACTTGCTTTACTTGCTTTACTTGCTTTACTTGCTTTACTTGCTTTACTTGCTTTACTTGCTTTAGTTGCTTTACGTGCTTTACTTGCTTTACTTACTTTACGTGCTTTACTTGCTGTACTTGCTTTACTTGCTTTACTTGCTTTACTTACTTTACTTGCTTTACTTGCTTTACTTGCTTTACTTGCTTTACTTGCTTTACTTACTTTACTTACTTTACTTGCTTTACGTGCTTTACTTGCTTTACTTGCTTTACTTGCTTTACTTGCTTTACTTGCTTTGCTTGGTTTACGTGCTTTACTTGCTTTACTTACTTTACTTGCTTTGCGTGCTTTACTTGCTTTACTTACTTTACTTGCTTTACTTGCTTTACTTACTTTACTTGCTTTACTTGCTTTACTTGCTTTACTTGCTTTACTTGCTTTACTTACTTTACTTACTTTACGTGCTTTACTTGCTTTACTTGCTTTACTTGCTTTACTTGCTTTACTTACTTTACTTGCTTTACTTGCTATACTTGCTTTACTTACTTTACTTACTTTACTTGCTTTACTTGCTTTACTTGCTTTACTTGCTTTACTTGCTTTGCTTGCTTTACTTGCTTTACTTGCTTTACTTGCTTTACTTGCTTTACGTGATTTACTTGCTTTACTTGCTTTACGTGCTTTACTTGCTTTACTTGCTTTACTTGCTTTACTTGCTTTACTTGCTTTACTTGCTTTACTTGCTTTACTTGCTTTACTTGCTTTACGTGCTTTACTTGCTTTACTTGCTTTACTTGCTTTACGTGCTTTACTTGCTTTACTTGCTTTACTTGCTTTACTTGCTTTACTTGCTTTACTTGCTTTACTTGCTTTACTTGCTTTACTTGCTTTACTTGCTTTACTTGCTTTACTTGCTTTACTTGCTTTACTTGCTTTACTTGCTTTACTTGCTTTACTTGCTTTACTTGCTTTACTTGCTTTACTTGCTTTACTTGCTTTACTTGCTTTACTTGCTTTACTTGCTTTACTTGCTTTACTTGCTTTACTTGCTTTACTTGCTTTACTTGCTTTACTTGCTTTACTTGCTTTACTTGCTTTACTTGCTTTACTTGCTTTACTTGCTTTACTTGCTTTACTTGCTTTACGTGCTTTACTTGCTTTACTTGCTTTACTTGCTTTACTTGCTTTACTTGCTTTACTTGCTTTACTTGCTTTACTTGCTTTACTTGCTTTACTTGCTTTACTTGCTTTACCTGCTTTACTTGCTTTACTTGCTTTACTTGCTTTACTTGCTTTACTTGCTTTACGTGCTTTACTTGCTTTACTTGCTTTACTTGCTTTACTTGCTTTACTTGCTTTACTTGCTTTACTTGCTTTACTTGCTTTACTTGCTTTACGTGCTTTACTTGCTTTACTTGCTTTACTTGCTTTACTTGCTTTACTTGCTTTACGTGCTTTACTTGCTTTACTTGCTTTACTTGCTTTACTTGCTTTACTTGCTTTACTTGCTTTACTTGCTTTACTTGCTTTACTTGCTTTACTTGCTTTACGTGCTTTACTTGCTTTACTTGCTTTACTTGCTTTACGTGCTTTACTTGCTTTACTTGCTTTACTTGCTTTACGTGATTTACTTGCTTTACTTGCTTTACTTGCTTTACTTGGTTTACGTGCTTTACTTGCTTTACTTGCTTTACTTGCTTTACGTGCTTTACTTGCTTTACTTGCTTTACTTGCTTTACGTGATTTACTTGCTTTACTTGCTTTACTTGCTTTACTTGCTTTACGTGATTTACTTGCTTTACCTGCTTTACTTGCTTTACTTGCTTTACTTGCTTTACTTGCTTTACTTGCTTTACTTGCTTTACGTGATTTACTTGCTTTAGTTGCTTTACTTGCTTTACTTGCTTTACGTGCTTTACTTGCTTTTCTTGCCATACTTGCTTTACTTGCTTTACTTGCTTTACTTGCTTTACTTGCTTTACTTGCTTTACGTGCTTTACTTGCTTTACTTGCTTTACTTGCTTTACGTGATTTACTTGCTTTACTTGCTTTACTTGGTTTACTTGGTTTACTTGCTTTACTTGCTTTACTTGCTTTACTTGCTTTACTTGCTTTACTTGCTTTACTTGCTTTACTTGCTTTACTTGCTTTACTTGCTTTACTTGCTTTACGTGCTTTACTTGCTTTACTTGCTTTACTTGCTTTACTTGCTTTACTTGCTTTACGTGCTTTACTTGCTTTACTTGCTTTACTTGCTTTACGTGTTTTACTTGCTTTACTTGCTTTACTTGCTTTACGTGATTTACTTGCTTTACTTGCTTTACTTGCTTTACTTGGTTTACTTGCTTTACTTGCTTTACGTGATTTACTTGCTTTACGTGATTTACTTGCTTTACTTGCTTTACTTGCTTTTCGTAATTTACTTGCTTTACTTGCTTTACGTGCTTTACTTGGTTTACTTGCTTTACGTGATTTACTTGCTTTACTTGCTTTACGTGCTTTACTTGGTTTACTTGCTTTACGTGATTTACTTGCTTTACTTGCTTTACTTGCTTTACTTGCTTTACTTGCTTTACTTGCTTTATTTGCTTTACGTGCTTTACTTGCTTTACTTGCTTTACTTGCTTTACTTGCTTTGCTTGCTTTACGTGCTTTACTTGCTTTACTTGCTTTACTTGCTTTACTTGCTTTACTTGCTTTACTTGCTTTACGTGCTTTACTTGCTTTACTTGCTTTACTTGCTTTACTTGCTTTGCTTGCTTTACTTGCTTTACTTGCCATACTTGCTTTACTTGCTTTACTTGCTTTACGTGCTTTACTTGCTTTACTTGCTTTACTTGCTTTACTTGCTTTACTTGCTTTGCTTGCTTTACTTGCTTTACTTGCCATACTTGCTTTACTTGCTTTACTTGCTTTACTTGCCACACTTGCTTTACTTGCTTTACTTGCTTTACTTGCTTTACTTGCTGTACTTGCTTCACTTGCTTTACTTGCTTTACTTGCTTTACTTGCTTTACTTGCTGTACTTGCTTTACTTGCTTTACTTGCTGTACTTGCTTTACTTGCTTTACTTGCTTTACTTGCTTTACTTGCTTTACTTGCTGTACTTGCTTTACTTGCTTTACGTGATTAACTTGCTTTACTTGCTTTACTTGGTTTACGTGCTTTACTTGCTTTACTTGCTTTAGTTGCTTTTCTTGCCATACTTGCTTTACTTGCTTTACTTGCTTTACTTGCTTTACTTGCTTTACTTGCTTTACTTGCTTTACTTGCTTTTCTTGCCATACTTGCTTTACTTGCTTTACTTGCTTTACGTGCTTTACTTGCTTTACTTGCTTTACTTGCTTTACGTGATTTACTTGCTTTACTTGCTTTACTTGCTTTACTTGGTTTACTTGCTTTACTTGCTTTACTTGCTTTACTTGCTTTACTTGCTTTACTTGCTTTACTTGCTTTACTTGCTTTACGTGCTTTACTTGCTTTACTTGCTTTACTTGCTTTACGTGCTTTACTTGCTTTACTTGCTTTACTTGCTTTACGTGATTTACTTGCTTTACTTGCTTTACTTGCTTTACTTGGTTTACTTGCTTTACTTGCTTTACGTGATTTACTTGCTTTACGTGATTTACTTGCTTTACTTGCTTTACTTGCTTTACGTGATTTACTTGCTTTACTTGCTTTACGTGATTTACTTGCTTTACTTGCTTTACGTGCTTTGCTTGCTTTACTTGCTTTACTTGCTTTACTTGCTTTACTTGCTTTACGTGCTTTACTTGCTTTACTTACTTTAGGTGCTTTACTTGCTTTACTTGCTTTACTTGCTTTGCTTGCTTTACGTGCTTTACTTGCTTTACTTGCTTTACTTGCTTTACTTGCTTTACGTGCTTTACTTGCTTTACTTGCTTTACTTGCTTTACGTGCTTTACGTGCTTTACTTGCTTTACTTGGTTTACTTGCTTTACTTGCTTTACTTGCTTTACGTGATTTACTTGCTTTACTTGCTTTACTTGCTTTACGTGCTTTACTTGCTTTACTTGCTTTACTTGCTTTACGTGATTTACTTGCTTTACTTGCTTTACTTGCTTTACTTGGTTTACTTGCTTTACTTGCTTTACGTGATTTACTTGCTTTACGTGATTTACTTGCTTTACGTGATTTACTTGCTTTACTTGCTTTACTTGCTTTACGTGATTTACTTGATTTACTTGCTTTACGTGATTTACTTGCTTTACTTGCTTTACTTGCTTTACTTGCTTTACTTGCTTTACTTGCTTTACTTGCTTTACTTGCTTTACTTGCTTTACTTGCTTTACGTGCTTTACTTGCTTTACTTGCTTTACTTGCTTTACTTGCTTTGCTTGCTTTACTTGCTTTACTTGCTTTACTTGCTTTACTTGCTTTACGTGCTTTACTTGCTTTACTTGCTTTACTTGCTTTACTTGCTTTGCTTGCTTTACTTGCTTTACTTGCCATACTTGCTTTACTTGCTTTACTTGCTTTACTTGCTTTACTTGCTTTACTTGCTTTACTTGCTTTATTTGCTTTACGTGCTTTACTTGCTTTACTTGCTTTACTTGCTTTACTTGCTTTGCTTGCTTTACGTGCTTTACTTGCTTTACTTGCTTTACTTGCTTTACTTGCTTTACTTGCTTTACGTGCTTTACTTGCTTTACTTGCTTTACTTGCTTTACGTGCTTTACTTGCTTTACTTGCTTTACTTGCTTTACTTGCTTTACTTGCTTTACTTGCTTTACTTGCTTTACTTGCCATACTTGCTTTACTTGCTTTACTTGCTTTACTTGCCATACTTGCTTTACTTGCTTTACTTGCTTTACTTGCTTTACTTGCTTTACTTGCTTTACTTGCTTTACTTGCTTTACTTGCTTTACTTGCTTTACTTGCTTTGCTTGCTTTACGTGCTTTACTTGCTTTACTTGCTTTACTTGCTTTACTTGCTTTACTTGCTTTACGTGCTTTACTTGCTTTACTTGCTTTACTTGCTTTACGTGCTTTACTTGCTTTACTTGCTTTACTTGCTTTACTTGCTTTACTTGCTTTACTTGCTTTGCTTGCTTTACTTGCCATACTTGCTTTACTTGCTTTACTTGCTTTACTTGCCATACTTGCTTTACTTGCTTTACTTGCTTTACTTGCTTTACTTGCTTTACTTGCTTTACTTGCTGTACTTGCTTTACTTGCTTTACTTGCTTTACTTGCTTTACTTGCTTTACTTGCTTTACTTTCTTTACGTGCTTTACTTGCTTTACTTGCTTTACTTGCTTTACTTGCTTTACTTGCTTTACTTGCTTTACTTGCTTTACGTGCTTTACTTGCTTTACTTGCTTTACTTGCTTTACTTGCTTTACTTGCCATACTTGCTTTACTTGCTTTACTTGCTTTACTTGCTTTACTTGCTTTACTTGCTTTACTTGCCATACTTGCTTTACTTGCTTTACTTGCTTTACTTGCTTTACTTGCTTTACTTGCTTTACTTGCTTTACTTGCTTTACTTGCTTTACTTGCTTTACTTGCTTTACGTGCTTTACTTGCTTTACTTGCTTTACTTGCCATACTTGCTTTACTTGCTTTACTTGCTTTACTTGCTTTACTTGCTTTACTTGCTTTACTTGCTTTACTTGCTTTACTTACTTTACGTGCTTTACTTGCCATACTTGCTTTACTTGCTTTACTTGCTTTACTTGCTTTACTTGCTTTACTTGCTTTACTTGCCATACTTGCTTTACTTGCTTTACTTGCTTTACTTGCCATACTTGCTTTACTTGCTTTACTTGCTTTACTTGCTTTACTTGCTTTACTTGCTTTACTTGCTTTACGTGCTTTACTTGCTTTACTTGCTTTACTTGCCATACTTGCTTTACTTGCTTTACTTGCTTTACTTGCCATACTTGCTTTACTTGCTTTACTTGCTTTACTTGCTTTACTTGCTTTACTTGCTTTACTTGCCATACTTGCTTTACTTGCTTTACTTGCTTTACTTGCCATACTTGCTTTACTTGCTTTACTTGCTTTACTTGCTTTACTTGCTTTACTTGCTTTACTTGCTTTACGTGCTTTACTTGCTTTACTTGCTTTACTTGCCATACTTGCTTTACTTGCTTTACTTGCTTTACTTGCTTTACTTGCTTTACTTGCTTTACTTGCTTTACTTGCTTTACTTACTTTACGTGCTTTACTTGCTTTACCTGCTTTACTTGCTTTACTTGCTTTACTTGCTTTACTTGCTTTACGTGCTTTACTTGCTTTACTTGCTTTACTTGCTTTAGTTGCTTTACTTGCTTTACTTGCTTTACTTGCTTTACTTGCTTTACTTGCTTTACTTGCTTTACTTGCTTTACTTGCTTTACTTGCTTTACTTGCTTTACCTGCTTTACCTGCTTTACCAGCTTTACGTGCTTTACCTGCTTTACCTGCTTAACTGCTTTACCTGCTTTACCAGCTTTACCTGCTTTACCTGCTTTACCTGCTTTACCTGCTTTACCTGCTTTACCAGCTTTACTTGCTTTACCCGCTTTACCAGCTTTACCTGCTTTACCTGCTTTACCTGCTTTACCTGCTTTACCTGCTTTACCTGCTTTACCTGCTTTACCTGCTTTACCAGCTTTACCTGCTTTACCTGCTTTACCCGCTTTACCTGCTTTACCTGCTTTACCTACTTTACCTGCTTTACCTGCTTTACCTGCTTTACCTGCTTTACGTGCTTTACCTGCTTTACCTGCTTTACCTACTTTACCCACTTTACCTACTTTACCTACTTTACCTACTTGACCTACTTGACCTACCTGACCTACTTGACCTACTTGACCTCGTTGACCTCCTTTACCTAATTTACCTACTTTACCTACTTTACTTACTTTACTTACTTTACTTCCTTTACTTCCTTTACTTCCTTTACTTCCTTTACTTCCTTTACTTCCTTTACTTCCTTTACTTACTTTACTTACTTTACTTACTTTACTTACTTTACTTACTTTACTTACTTTACTTACTTTACTTACTTTACTTACTTTACTTACTTTACTTACTTTACTTACTTTACTTACTTTACGTACTTTACTTACTTTACTTACTTTACTTACTTTACTTACTTTACTTACTTTACTTACTTTACTTACTTTACTTACTTTACTTACTTTACTTACTTTACTTACTTTACTTGCTTTACTTGCTTTACTTGCTTTACGTGCTTTACTTGCTTTACGTGCTTTACTTACTTTACTTGCTTTACTTACTTTACTTGCTTTACTTACTTTACTTACTTTACTTACTTTACTTACTTTACTTACTTTACTTACTTTACTTACTGTACTTACTTTACTTACTTTACTTACTTTACTTACTTTACTTACTTTACTTACTTTACTTACTTTACTTACTTTACTTACTTTACTTACTTTACTTACTTTACTTACTTTACTTACTTTACTTGCTTTACTTGCTTTACTTGCTTTACGTGCTTTACTTGCTTTACGTGCTTTACTTACTTTACTTGCTTTCCTTGCTTTGCTTGCCATGCTTGCTTTACTTGCTTTAGTTGCTTTACTTGCTTTACTTGCTTTACTTGCTTTACTTGCTTTACTTGCTTTACTTGCTTTACGTGCTTTACTTGCTTTACTTGCTTTACTTGCTTTACGTGCTTTACTTGCTTTACTTGCTTTACTTGCTTTACGTGCTTTACTTGCTTTACTTGCTTTACTTGCTTTACTTGCTTTACTTGCCATACTTGCTTTACTTGCTTTACTTGCTTTACTTGCTTTACTTGCTTTACTTGCTTTACTTGCCATACTTGCTTTACTTGCTTTACTTGCTTTACTTGCTTTACTTGCTTTACTTGCTTTACTTGCTTTACTTGCTTTACTTGCTTTACTTGCTTTACTTGCTTTACGTGCTTTACTTGCTTTACTTGCTTTACTTGCCATACTTGCTTTACTTGCTTTACTTGCTTTACTTGCTTTACTTGCTTTACTTGCTTTACTTGCTTTACTTGCTTTACTTACTTTACGTGCTTTACTTGCCATACTTGCTTTACTTGCTTTACTTGCTTTACTTGCTTTACTTGCTTTACTTGCTTTACTTGCCATACTTGCTTTACTTGCTTTACTTGCTTTACTTGCCATACTTGCTTTACTTGCTTTACTTGCTTTACTTGCTTTACTTGCTTTACTTGCTTTACTTGCTTTACGTGCTTTACTTGCTTTACTTGCTTTACTTGCCATACTTGCTTTACTTGCTTTACTTGCTTTACTTGCCATACTTGCTTTACTTGCTTTACTTGCTTTACTTGCTTTACTTGCTTTACTTGCTTTACTTGCCATACTTGCTTTACTTGCTTTACTTGCTTTACTTGCCATACTTGCTTTACTTGCTTTACTTGCTTTACTTGCTTTACTTGCTTTACTTGCTTTACTTGCTTTACGTGCTTTACTTGCTTTACTTGCTTTACTTGCCATACTTGCTTTACTTGCTTTACTTGCTTTACTTGCTTTACTTGCTTTACTTGCTTTACTTGCTTTACTTGCTTTACTTACTTTACGTGCTTTACTTGCTTTACCTGCTTTACTTGCTTTACTTGCTTTACTTGCTTTACTTGCTTTACGTGCTTTACTTGCTTTACTTGCTTTACTTGCTTTAGTTGCTTTACTTGCTTTACTTGCTTTACTTGCTTTACTTGCTTTACTTGCTTTACTTGCTTTACTTGCTTTACTTGCTTTACTTGCTTTACTTGCTTTACTTGCTTTACCTGCTTTACCTGCTTTACCAGCTTTACGTGCTTTACCTGCTTTACCTGCTTAACTGCTTTACCTGCTTTACCAGCTTTACCTGCTTTACCTGCTTTACCTGCTTTACCTGCTTTACCTGCTTTACCTGCTTTACCAGCTTTACTTGCTTTACCCGCTTTACCAGCTTTACCTGCTTTACCTGCTTTACCTGCTTTACCTGCTTTACCTGCTTTACCTGCTTTACCTGCTTTACCTGCTTTACCAGCTTTACCTGCTTTACCTGCTTTACCCGCTTTACCTGCTTTACCTGCTTTACCTACTTTACCTGCTTTACCTGCTTTACCTGCTTTACCTGCTTTACGTGCTTTACCTGCTTTACCTGCTTTACCTACTTTACCCACTTTACCTACTTTACCTACTTTACCTACTTGACCTACTTGACCTACCTGACCTACTTGACCTACTTGACCTCGTTGACCTCCTTTACCTAATTTACCTACTTTACCTACTTTACTTACTTTACTTACTTTACTTCCTTTACTTCCTTTACTTCCTTTACTTCCTTTACTTCCTTTACTTCCTTTACTTACTTTACTTACTTTACTTACTTTACTTACTTTACTTACTTTACTTACTTTACTTACTTTACTTACTTTACTTACTTTACTTACTTTACTTACTTTACTTACTTTACTTACTTTACGTACTTTACTTACTTTACTTACTTTACTTACTTTACTTACTTTACTTACTTTACTTACTTTACTTACTTTACTTACTTTACTTACTTTACTTACTTTACTTGCTTTACTTGCTTTACTTGCTTTACGTGCTTTACTTGCTTTACGTGCTTTACTTACTTTACTTGCTTTACTTACTTTACTTGCTTTACTTACTTTACTTACTTTACTTACTTTACTTACTTTACTTACTTTACTTACTGTACTTACTTTACTTACTTTACTTACTTTACTTACTTTACTTACTTTACTTACTTTACTTACTTTACTTACTTTACTTACTTTACTTACTTTACTTACTTTACTTACTTTACTTACTTTACTTGCTTTACTTGCTTTACTTGCTTTACGTGCTTTACTTGCTTTACGTGCTTTACTTACTTTACTTGCTTTCCTTGCTTTGCTTGCCATGCTTGCTTTACTTGCTTTAGTTGCTTTACTTGCTTTACTTGCTTTACTTGCTTTACTTGCTTTACTTGCTTTACTTGCTTTACGTGCTTTACTTGCTTTACTTGCTTTACTTGCTTTACGTGCTTTACTTGCTTTACTTGCTTTACTTGCTTTACTTGCTTTACTTGCTTTACGTGCTTTACTTGCTTTACTTGCTTTACTTGCTTTACGTGCTTTACTTGCTTTACTTGCTTTACTTGCTTTAGTTGCTTTACTTGCTTTACTTGCTTTACTTGCTTTACTTGCTTTACTTGCTTTACTTGCTTTACGTGCTTTACTTGCTTTACTTGCTTTACTTGCTTTACTTGCTTTGCTTGCTTTACTTGCTTTACTTGCCATACTTGCTTTACTTGCTTTACTTGCTTTACTTGCCATACTTGCCATACTTGCTTTACTTGCTTTACTTGCTTTACGTGCTTTACTTGCTTTACGTGCTTTACTTGCTTTACTTGCTTTGCTTGCTTTACTTGCTTTGCTTGCTTTACTTGCTTTACGTGCTTTACTTGCTTTACTTGCTTTACTTGCTTTACGTGCTTTACTTGCTTTACTTGCTTTACTTGCTTTACGTGCTTTGCTTGCTTTACTTGCTTTACTTGCTTTACTTGCTTTACTTGCTTTACTTGCTTTACGTGCTTTACTTGCTTTACTTGCTTTACTTGCTTTACTTGCTTTACTTGCTTTACTTGCTTTACGTGCTTTACTTGCTTTACTTGCTTTACTTGCTTTACTTGCTTTACTTGCTTTACTTGCTTTACTTGCTTTACTTGCTTTGCTTGCTTTACTTGCTTTACTTGCCATACTTGCTTTACTTGCTTTACTTGCCATACTTGCTTTACTTGCTTTACTTGCTTTACTTGCCATACTTGCCATACTTGCTTTACTTGCTTTACTTGCTTTACGTGCTTTACTTGCTTTACGTGCTTTACTTGCTTTACTTGCTTTACTTGCTTTAGTTGCTTTACTTGCTTTAGTTGCTTTACTTGCTTTACTTACTTTACGTGCTTTACTTGCTTTACTTGCTTTACTTGCTTTACTTGCTTTACTTGCTTTACTTGCTTTACGTGCTTTACTTGCTTTACTTGCTTTACTTGCTTTACTTGCTTTACTTGCTTTACTTGCTTTACGTGCTTTACTTGCTTTACTTGCTTTACTTGCTTTACTTGCTTTACTTGCTTTACTTGCTTTACTTGCTTTACTTGCTTTGCTTGCTTTACTTGCTTTACTTGCCATACTTGCTTTACTTGCTTTACTTGCCATACTTGCTTTACTTGCTTTACTTGCTTTACTTGCCATACTTGCCATACTTGCTTTACTTGCTTTACTTGCTTTACGTGCTTTACTTGCTTTACGTGCTTTACTTGCTTTACTTGCTTTACTTGCTTTAGTTGCTTTACTTGCTTTAGTTGCTTTACTTGCTTTACTTACTTTACGTGCTTTACTTGCTTTACTTGCTTTACTTGCTTTACTTGCTTTACTTGCTTTACTTGCTTTACGTGCTTTACTTGCTTTACTTGCTTTACCTGCTTTACTTGCTTTACTTGCTTTACTTGCTTTACTTGCTTTACTTACTTTACGTGCTTTACTTGCTTTACCTGCTTTACTTGCTTTACTTGCTTTACTTGCTTTACTTGCTTTACGTGCTTTACTTGCTTTACTTGCTTTACTTGCTTTAGTTGCTTTACTTGCTTTACTTGCTTTACTTGCTTTACTTGCTTTACTTGCTTTACTTGCTTTACTTGCTTTACTTGCTTTACTTGCTTTACTTGCTTTACCTGCTTTACCTGCTTTACCAGCTTTACGTGCTTTACCTGCTTTACCTGCTTAACTGCTTTACCTGCTTTACCAGCTTTACCTGCTTTACCTGCTTTACCTGCTTTACCTGCTTTACCTGCTTTACCTGCTTTACCAGCTTTACTTGCTTTACCCGCTTTACCAGCTTTACCTGCTTTACCTGCTTTACCTGCTTTACCTGCTTTACCTGCTTTACCTGCTTTACCTGCTTTACCTGCTTTACCAGCTTTACCTGCTTTACCTGCTTTACCCGCTTTACCTGCTTTACCTGCTTTACCTACTTTACCTGCTTTACCTGCTTTACCTGCTTTACCTGCTTTACGTGCTTTACCTGCTTTACCTGCTTTACCTACTTTACCCACTTTACCTACTTTACCTACTTTACCTACTTGACCTACTTGACCTACCTGACCTACTTGACCTACTTGACCTCGTTGACCTCCTTTACCTAATTTACCTACTTTACCTACTTTACTTACTTTACTTACTTTACTTCCTTTACTTCCTTTACTTCCTTTACTTCCTTTACTTCCTTTACTTCCTTTACTTCCTTTACTTACTTTACTTACTTTACTTACTTTACTTACTTTACTTACTTTACTTACTTTACTTACTTTACTTACTTTACTTACTTTACTTACTTTACTTACTTTACTTACTTTACGTACTTTACTTACTTTACTTACTTTACTTACTTTACTTACTTTACTTACTTTACTTACTTTACTTACTTTACTTACTTTACTTACTTTACTTACTTTACTTGCTTTACTTGCTTTACTTGCTTTACGTGCTTTACTTGCTTTACGTGCTTTACTTACTTTACTTGCTTTACTTACTTTACTTGCTTTACTTACTTTACTTACTTTACTTACTTTACTTACTTTACTTACTTTACTTACTTTACTTACTGTACTTACTTTACTTACTTTACTTACTTTACTTACTTTACTTACTTTACTTACTTTACTTACTTTACTTACTTTACTTACTTTACTTACTTTACTTACTTTACTTACTTTACTTACTTTACTTGCTTTACTTGCTTTACTTGCTTTACGTGCTTTACTTGCTTTACGTGCTTTACTTACTTTACTTGCTTTCCTTGCTTTGCTTGCCATGCTTGCTTTACTTGCTTTCCTTGCTTTACTTGCTTTACTTGCTTTACTTGCTTTACTTGCTTTACTTGCTTTACTTGCTTTACTTGCTTTGCTTGCTTTGCTTGCTTTACTTGCTTTGCTTGCTTTACTTGCTTTACTTGCTTTGCTTGCTTTACTTACTTTACTTGCTTTACTTGCTTTACTTGCTTTACTTGCTTTACTTGCTTTACTTGCTTTACTTGCTTTGCTTGCTTTGCTTGCTTTACTTGCTTTACTTGCTTTACTTGCTTTACTTGCTTTGCTTGCTTTGCTTGCTTTACTTGCTTTACTTGCTTTACTTCCTTTACTTCCTTTACTTGCTTTACTTGCTTTACTTGCTTTACCTGCTTTACTTGCTTTACTTGCTTTACTTGCTTTACTTGCTTTACTTGCTTTACTTGCTTTGCTTGCTTTGCTTGCTTTGCTTGCTTTACTTGCTTTACTTGCTTTACTTGCTTTACTTGCTTTACTTGCTTTACTTGCTTTACTTGCTTTACTTGCTTTACTTGCTTTACTTGCTTTACTTGCTTTGCTTGCTTTGCTTGCTTTACTTGCTTTACTTGCTTTACTTCCTTTACTTCCTTTACTTGCTTTACTTGCTTTACTTGCTTTACCTGCTTTACTTGCTTTACTTGCTTTACTTGCTTTACTTGCTTTACTTGCTTTACTTGCTTTGCTTGCTTTGCTTGCTTTGCTTGCTTTACTTGCTTTACTTGCTTTACTTGCTTTACTTGCTTTACTTGCTTTACTTGCTTTACTTGCTTTACTTGCTTTACTTGCTTTACTTGCTTTACTTGCTTTACTTGCTTTACTTGCTTTACTTGCTTTACTTGCTTTGCTTGCTTTGCTTGCTTTGCTTGCTTTACTTGCTTTACTTGCTTTACTTGCTTTACTTGCTTTACTTGCTTTACTTGCTTTACTTGCTTTACTTGCTTTACTTGCTTTACTTGCTTTACTTGCTTTACTTGCTTTACTTGCTTTACTTGCTTTACTTGCTTTACTTGCTTTACGTGCTTTACTTGCTTTACTTGCTTTACTTGCTTTACTTACTTTACTTACTTTACTTACTTTACTTACTTTACTTGCTTTACTTGCTTTACTTGCTTTACTTGCTTTACTTCCTTTACTTCCTTTACTTGCTTTACTTGCTTTACTTGCTTTACTTGCTTTACTTGCTTTACTTGCTTTACTTGCTTTACTTGCTTTACTTGCTTTACTTACTTTACTTGCTTTACTTGCTTTACGTGCTTTACTTGCTTTACGTGCTTTACTTACTTTACTTGCTTTCCTTGCTTTGCTTGCTTTGCTTGCTTTGCTTGCTTTGCTTGCTTTACTTGCTTTACTTGCTTTACTTGCTTTACTTGCTTTACTTGCTTTGCTTGCTTTGCTTGCTTTGCTTGCTTTACTTGCTTTACTTGCTTTACTTGCTTTACTTGCTTTGCTTGCTTTGCTTGCTTTACTTGCTTTACTTGCTTTACTTCCTTTACTTCCTTTACTTCCTTTACTTGCTTTACTTGCTTTACTTGCTTTACTTGCTTTACTTGCTTTACTTACTTTACTTACTTTACTTACTTTACTTGCTTTACTTGCTTTACTTGCTTTACTTGCTTTACGTGCTTTACTTGCTTTACGTGCTTTACTTACTTTACTTGCTTTCCTTGCTTTGCTTGCTTTGCTTGCTTTACTTGCTTTACTTGCTTTACTTGCTTTACTTGCTTTACTTGCTTTGGTTGCTTTGCTTGCTTTACTTTCTTTACTTGCTTTACTTACTTTACTTGCTTTACTTGCTTTACTTGCTTTACTTGCTTTACGTGCTTTACTTGCTTTACGTGCTTTACTTACTTTACTTGCTTTCCTTGATTTACGTGCTTTACTTGCTTTACTTGCTTTACTTGCTTTACTTCCTTTACTTGCTTTACTTGCTTTACTTGCTTTACTTGCTTTACTTGCTTTACTTGCTTTACTTGCTTTACTTGCTTTACTTGCTTTACTTGCTTTACTTGC
Source organism: Tenodera sinensis (assembly GCA_030765045.1). Lineage (NCBI taxonomy): Eukaryota > Metazoa > Arthropoda > Insecta > Mantodea > Mantidae > Tenodera > Tenodera sinensis. Next base: position 218,527,979 of record CM060962.1, on the reverse strand, counting down.
TTTACTTGCTTTACTTTCTTTACTTGCTTTACTTGCTTTACTTGCTTTACTTGCTTTACTTGCTTTACTTGCTTTACTTGCTTTACGTGCTTTACTTGCTTTACTTGCTTTACTTGCTTTACTTGCTTTACTTGCTTTACTTGCTTTACTTGCTTTACTTTCTTTACTTGCTTTACTTGCTTTACTTGCTTTACTTGCTTTACTTGCTTTACTTGCTTTACTTGCTTTACTTGCTTTACTTGCTTTACTTGCTTTACTTGCTTTACTTGCTTTACTTGCTTTACTTGCTTTACTTGCTTTACTTGCTTTACTTGCTTTACTTGCTTTACTTGCTTTACTTGCTTTACTTGCTTTACTTGCTTTACTTGCTTTACTTGCTTTACTTGCTTTACTTGCTTTACGTGCTTTACTTGCTTTACTTGCTTTACTTGCTTTACTTGCTTTACTTGCTTTACTTGCTTTACTTACTTTACTTACTTTACTTACTTTACTTACTTTACTTACTTTACTTACTTTACTTATTTATATATTTATTCATTCATTTGAAAGTTTATTTTGACCTTTTTACATCTCGGATTGAAAAGTAATGAAAACATCTATTTCTAAGAGGTATGTAAGTGCTTAAATGGTATACTTCACTGTTCGGGAATATTATCCCGAGGTGTAGGGTAGGTTTAATAGTACCTATTCAGCGTAATCTTTAAAAAGGTAAAACTATTTTACTATTTTAATCAACTTGAATAGCAACGTCAAGTAGTTTTGTATTTACGCGTGAGAAGTACTGTTCCCCATCGTAGATCCAGCTTGTATCTGTGTATGTATCCTTATAGGCAATTCTGAAGGAAAACATTCACAAGGTATACGCACTCTAAGAAAGGTTTTATCCACGGACGCAATCAACCTGTAAGTAAACAGGAGTCAGGTGATAACGTTTCTAGTGTAGATATGTATTACGTCATGTTTTTTCCGCTGGTTGCAGAACATGCCGAGAACAGCCCTCAACTCCCTATAACCTTGACACCACTGGTCTGCATACTCGAAAACGCTCGCCCCCTGCTCCCGGACCCCATTCGCGTTCCAAAACGGGGCTGTCAAATATCGTTGAGTTACTCTCACTACCATTAAGAGCTGGAGTCCGGGTAGAGTTATTGGAAAGTCTAGATCGTGATCTGGTGCTTCAGTGTGGTCGAGTCGGCGGTCGGCCGTTTGATCTCTGCAGTGTCTGAGTATGGGAACGGCATTGAACTAGGTTCGAAACCAAGCGGACAACTCTTGAAATCAGCCATGTCCTCGTCCTCCCATGCACGTGATTGAGTGGCCTGTAGTGTCGTAGTGGTACGTGTCGGATCTGCTGCTCCCTCAATGGCTGGGTCAGTGTTAGCTGGTTGCGGTGGAAGCACACCGGCTGTTTTGAGAGAAACTCCTCCCGTGGTCGGATTGGCATGCTGCTGGTAATTGCAGCCGCTATACCCGGGGGTGGTTCTACTCAGCGACGTCTTGTTCATTTTGCTCTTAGTTCTTTTCGAGGGAGCTGTTCCTTCCCTGCGTCGTTGCTGTGGTCAACTGCATTTCTATGTTGTTATCCTGTTTTGCTGTGAGATTGACGGTTGCTTCAACCTGTCGGAGCCCACTTTTGTGCTTTGACAGGGCCTGGACAAAACTAACTCCAGGACGTACAATTGCTGAGCTGCTTGTCCTCTTGCCCTGCCCTACCAGCGTAACGCTCAAACTTACTCGGCAACCGCCATAAATCCCTAGATGATCTTCATTGCTGTTGGCGCATTCCTTTTCCTCTCTGGTTTCGGGCAGACTTTGACGTGGTGTACAGATGCAAAATGCAAGCAAGCGGTGTTCCGCTAAACACATAGCTCGAGTGGTGAAAACCCAAACGCTTATAGAATCGGGTCGGCCGCTCTCTGCCATGGTGCGGCCCGGCTTGGATGTGAGTACTGTAGACGTGTGTCACCTGATCAGTCGTCGAGATTTCCTCCCCTTGTTTCTCCACTATCACTAAGAATGGTAGTATAGGGACTTTGGTGGGTTCCGTTCCCTTAGTCATCACGACTTTGGTCAGATAGAACACGGTCCTCGGTTGCATTCCGTGTTCTTTTGTGAGGTCTACATGGGTATCCTCCGGACCTCTTTTGGACTCCAGAGCCCTCAGTATCCTGAGGACAAGGTGAGGCCTTTCGGAAGTCCTCCTTTGCGGCCGCATGATCTTCCGGGATAGAAGTCCTGAGGATTACCCGACTAGGATATCGGGTCACCTGAATGTTGCTCTGGAGCTTTGCCCCGAGTTCTCTCATGACTTCGACATTATTGGGAAACGGGTACAACAGAATTGGCGGGATGTTGCCCAAGTTTTGTGCCCAATGGCTCTGAGCCTGATTTGGGCCCCCCGCGGACCCTTGGCTGCACCTTAGTGGGCCTGCAGTCTTGTCTGTTTGTTTGTCGGTGCCGGGCACTGATGGCTTCTTCCGGACAGCAGAGAGGAAGGCGGTGAAGTAGTGAGCTCAAATGTCGCTTGGCTGGGGTGCGGGCATGCCGAAGGGAGGGCTCGACGAGATCACTCCAGGAGAAAGGCTAGAAGGGGGCCTACGCCCACTGCCTTCCTCATATTAGCGCAGGCGCACAGTTGCCGGGCGGCCGGGGGCTTCGGCGTTACTTGCCGAAAAGAGATAGCCTATTAGGAGACCAATCTTCGCTGCCAGTCTCCTCTAGGGGCACTGTAGAAGTACTGTCCAGCTCTTCTACCACTGTGCCACAGCTGTTGTTTCTATCTGATTTCACTGCTACACCAAGAAGAGCATTCGTTAGCACCCGGACGTACGGTAAGAGACGGGTGGTGAACGTGAAGAAGTATTGGTGAATATAATCGTGCATATTCTTCCAGCTTGATCTAAGAGATCCGTCAATCAATGACAATTGTGGTTCTTCACGCATACTGGAGAATATGAATGTATGAACTAGCCGCTGGTGTGTGAAAAGCGGAGTCCGTTAAAAACGTTGATAATTTAGCTCATGATGTTAACATTCCAGGGTAGCTGTCGCCTTAATCAGTTTCTCGGACGGGGAAAAACTTGGGAAAGGAACAAGAAACAAGAAATAACCTACAACCTTATGGCAGTGAGGTGACTCAACTCTGGCAAAATCAATTTGAACTTTAAATCAACACCTTACGACTGCAAAAATTCTAGCAAACAAGAATTAGCTGTATGAGAAAATGCATTTATTGCTCAAGTTTTCATTTTACTCCTTAAGGCATTTGACTCGGTCGTAAGTTAGAAAATTGTATTTAATTATAACGTTTAACTTCAGCGGTCTTGAGTTTTAGTAATGTAGGTTTTTCATTGCAAATCTCATGAAATAAAAATTTAATTGGAGGTTAAATAATATCTTTCTCCTAATATTGAACATTTGACCTACTGGAATCATCCCTTAATTTAATAGGATGGTGAAATGGCTGTATACAGGGTGCTTAAAAAAGGTATCAGATATTGCAACAGGAGTTGGGATTGGTCAAAACTAGAATAAATATTCCTATAAACATATCCGGAAACAAATACGTGTTGAGATATGAGCCATTTTACAAAAATGTGGAACATATCCACATTTTTGATGGGTTTGGAATACACCAATGTCTTTAAATATCTCCATAGCCAGAATGCAATGGATTGAGATTAGGCGAACGCTGAGGCATTGGACTTCCTCGACCAATCCATCATCCATTAAATGTTTGGTTTAAGGATCAGGATAGTTTTAGTCCCAGTGTGTGCAGAAATTCTCGACTGGGTGTGCAAAAGTGGTTAAGTCAAAAAACCTCATCATGAGATAAACTAAATTAAAGATTAAAATCAATTTCCCAAATCCCTTATGTGCCAAAAGTCTAAACATTTTGCAAAAATATATTCGTTGGCTAATACTGTAAATATACAAATCGGTTTCCTTAATTCGTGTAAATCTTCATCCCTTATTTATATAAGGGATGCAGATTAATATATAATCCTTATGGATTATCTGAAGGATTGGAGGGTAGTTGCGTAACTTATATAACTTTTCACACTACATTTTAATATATCCATTTCCACACAAATGTTATAATAAGGGTGTCAGTAGAAAATTTATTATTTTCCCCTAGAATATACAATGAAACTGCATTTTTAAATATGTAATCAATCTTTGAAGTTCCCATGGGGATAAAATACCACCATATTTATATGGAATTCACATTTAGAGAACTTGAGAAAATGACAACATAAAAATATTACAAGGATAATGAAACAAGATATGTCACTGTGGTAATAATAATAATAATAATAATAATAATAATAATAATAATAATAATAATAATAATAATAATAATAATAATAATAATAATAATAATAATAATAATAATAATAATAATAATAATAATAATAATAATAATAATAATAATAATAATAATAATAATAATAATAATAATAATAATAATAATAATAATAATAATAGTAATAGTAATAATAATAATAATAATAATAATAATAATAATAATAATAATAATAATAATAATAATAATAATAATAATAATAATAATAATAATAATAATAATAATAATAATAATAATAATAATAATAATAATAATAATAATAATAATAATAATAATAATAATAATAATAATAATAATAATCCAAGGCGCAACAGCCTTTACCGCCTAGCCGCTGCGTCCGCCACCTCTAACTACCACAGGCGTCACGAGTGTGGTGTAGTACTGGTGCTCAGCACTCCGGTCCCTCCCGGCCGGTTATGCAGTGTACACAACCAGGACCGCAAATTTTCAATCAAGTAGCTTCTCGATTGGCCTTTCAGGTACCTAACGAGGCTGAGTGTATCCATTTCCAGGTCTCCCAGTAGAAGAAAATCCCCACGCTGGTGCCAGGAATCGAACCTTGGTCTCGCGCTTGGTAAGCAGAAGTGCTACCACGACACTAAGGAAACAACCCCGATATCACTGTAGTATTTGAAAATAATACCTTATTATCGCACAGAAATATTATACTTTTTAGCCTTTTATAAAAGGTTTTTAAAGTTAATGAACTTGGCAAAATATAACATAACACTAAGTAAAGAAACAAGGTAGTTTATTATTATTATGACTTTAGTGTCATACTTTCTTTAAATTTCCATGAAATTCTTTTCATCATGCTACATATAAAGAATAATAAGAAAACATTCTTCACTAAACATTGTCATTGGTATCACTGTTTGGAAATGTACTAAGGGCACTTTCTGATATTTTCAAAGCTCTAGAATTCCCAGAATGTGGCCGAGATAAATGAAAGTAGGTGCAGCAAGTCCTATTTTTGCCAGGTTTACTGTATTTGAACCAAAATACTTCTTAAAGGTTTTATAGCTGCAGATTTATTCCCTCTTCAGAGAAAACTGGCAAATCTGAAATCAGCATCCTTCCTTAACTTGTACTTCAGAAATAATTGCTAAAGAAAACCTTTTGAAAACAGAGCCACTGCATGTCCCTCCAAATGATGTTTTGTGCAGTTATGTCAACCTTTCCTAGCTCGAGTTCTTTCCCTAACAATGCTGAAAAGTCATGAAGGACCTCTTTAGACATTTCACTGACCACAAATGGCTTGTTCTTTCCTGATAAACCAACGGACAAGGATTATGAATAGGAACACGATACTTTGCTTTTTTCTATGATCACATAATCTCCATCGTCTCCATGTGTGTATGACCTAATATTAGGAATTAGTGGTCAATAGATTGGGGGATTGGGTGTTCCTGAAGTGCAGCCATACATATTATGGCAATGTGGCTGTTTTTATTTTGTCCTTGGCAGGAATCGGAATATATAAGCTATTTTTTACATCTAGATGAAGTTGTTTAAATGAATTGTAAAGGAAAGATCCTATTCATTAGTCTCTCTTGAGACTTGTCTTTCATGATATATGAAACAGTATGCTTGCTTGTCATCACAACAGTGAACCGTAGCCGTGTTTTATAGAAGGTGATGGAGCTACTGAATGCTGGAGTTGGCAAGCATTGTCGTAAGTCTAATGTTATGGCTTTCCTTGTAGGATCATTTCTTGAGTCACTTGCCAAGTCAGCCTTTTCTTGGGTGCATTTCTTACTCTCAAACTCTAGTATTTTTTGCCTTCAGAGATCTCTATCTTCAGATTACGTCTCACATGTCTGATATGCGTCCAATTTTGGTTTCTGTAGTTCAAGATCATCAAAAATGGTTTCGTAGATCCTCCTAACAACACGTCCAGGAATAGCATTTAAATATTCCTCATATAAGTAGTTAAAGTGACACGAGATGGTAACTGGTTTCTGTGTGTTTCTACTGAAATTATATACAGAGTTGCAATAATTTATGTTTTCCATGTGTATTGTTGATAAATCAGAGATAGTTGTTTTGCATTACTCAATCTTCATATTAGTGCAATGAAAATAAGTAGTCAGTCACCAGATAGGTGCAGTGTCAAGTTGGGTAAGTCCTTTAAATTTGTAGTGCACAAGTTAAGTCAGCGCTATTACTGACAACCAACTTTGCACTGCTAGTTCGATGGTGTAGAATAAGCTGTCAAAAGTGAGTGACTTAACCGTCTTTGCACACGCACAACTGATGACTTCATGACATAACTCCTTTTACACACTCATGTTACTCAGCTATTATAAGTGATATGACTTAACAGATTGGACACATGGGTAAAGCACACAAAATTACATCAAATGCTGTGGATAACTCATTTTCGATATTTTTTGACTTAACCGCTTTTGCACACCCAGTCGAGAATTGTGAGTGACAGACTTCTAGGACCTTGCAGATTAACAGGTCGTGTGTCGTCGATTCCTGCACGATGAGTTACCCGTGCTTTTGGAGGACGTTTGCTTGTGGAAAGACGACGCATGTGGTTTCTGCATGACGGGACACCACCCTATTTTGTACGTCGTGCGACAATACTTAAACCAAACATTTAATGGACGATGGGTTATTCGAGAATGTCCAATGCCTCCCCGTTCTCCGGATCTCAATCCATTAAGTGTATGACTGTGGGGACATTTAAATGCATTGGTATATGCCAAGCGTATCAAAAATGTGTATACATAGCACATTTTTATAAAATGGTTCATATCTCAACAAGTGTTTGTTTCCGGATATATGTTTTTAAGAACATTTATTCTAGTTTTGACCAATCCCAACCCCTATTGCAATATGGGTCACTTTTTTAAACACCTGTATATCATACACAATGTTATGATAAGGAGAAATTGATGAATTGTTACCTCAATGTCTCTTACGGGAACCACAATATCCATGGAGCTTTCAAAGCTTTCAGAGGCCTCAGAAACATCAGAGAGAGAGAGAGAGAGAGAGAGAGAGAGAGAGAGAAAGAGAGAAAGAGAGAGAGAGACAGACTGACAGACAGAGACAGAGAGAGAGAGAACTGCCTACAATAACTATTTAAATAGCTGTGTACATTTCATACTAATTGTTTTGCTCATTACTATTGGTTATGGGAAGACGAACCTATGTGCCAGTTATAGCTGAATGTTTTTTTTTTTTTCCGTTTTCATAGGACTTATGAACTTTTATTTGCCTTTGGGTTGAAACTTGAATGTCATATACATGTGGAAAGGAAATTGTGATCGACAAAAATATAAAGCTGGGAAACTTTAATATTTTTAACAAATAATTAAGTGGTTTATACATTAAAGAATTTGCATTTCCCCAGCCTCACAGTAACGCAACTATTACTGGAGAGGGAGTATTTTTGGTACATTTGTAATTTATATTCAGCGATGTGAAACAAGTTCTATTTTTGTTACCTTTAGAACAATCCACTAAAATCAAGTTTAAATGAAACTTTAATATGTTAAACTAAACTAAACTCCGGCGCGACAGCCCACAAGGGGCCAAGGCCTACCGCCCAGCCGCTGCGTCCCCCACCTCTGCCCACTACAGGCGTCATTGGAAAGGTGCAGTATTGGAGGTGGTCAGCGCCCCGAGCCCTCCCGGCCGGTTATGCGGTCTTCTAGACCTGACTTTAATATGTACTGTAAGGAAAAGTGTTCTTAATAAGGAACTCTTACATAACCTACATAATCTGAAGCTATTTTTATACAGAACCTGTGTACTCAAAATTCATCTATCCTACTCAGACCAGAAACAAATATCCTCTGTAAATATTAGTTTTTACAACTGCACTTAGAAATAAGCATAACACAAAAATAGTAATTACTTTAATAAGGGCATTACACAACAAAATAGGTTCCTTATTATTACTTTTGATAGGAATGGCATCTACAAGGGCAGTTATTTTTATCATTGCTAGTAAAAGGTACAGAATATTACACACATTTTATGTGTTATATGTTACCTTCTATTAGCTGAGCTAAAACTTTCAGTTTCAAAAAAGCAAAGTACAACTCCTTTGTCTAAGATCTTGTTAGGCCAGTTCTTAAATAAGATCTTGCAGTAGCTTTCTCTGATGTTAGTCCATTTCATACAGTATTCTTTTTCTAACAGTGGCATTATAGAAAACCATTTGTTACTAATGCAATTGGAAATACATTCTATGAGATTGTTGGGAAATGGCTTCTTTGCTACAAGCAACAGCGCCACAGCATCATTACATTTTCTACAGTGCGTTCGTAGATGAACCAGACCGCCCCGCGGCGTCACCGAACTGAGCGAGAACCGGCGGTACCTCCGCCAGTTACACCTAAACGATAGGCAAGTCATGAGTACGGAACACTAGCTACTGTACTAACTTACATTAGGCTTACCTGCAACACAACAGATGTGGAAATTGATTACCTTCAACGTGAACACATTTCCTATATCTCCGAAAACAATTCTGGTTTACCGAAAATCCCCATGTTATTCATGAAGTTCTTCACCACGCTGCAAAATTTGGAATTTGGTGGGCAGCGAATGCGTGTAGAATTATCAGTCTCATATTTACGACACAGCAGTTCATTCACACGTTTATGTAAATTGTATTTCACATAATTTTTTCCTCAACTAACAAGAAAAGATAGATTGTGTGGTTGGTTTTAGCAGGATTTAGCTATAGCGTACACTGCTGCGAATTCTGTGCAAGAATTGGGAAGGGCTATGGTGACAGAATAATTAGTCGAGGATTGTGGCTATCTCGTTCCCCTGACTGCAATTTTTGTTTGTAGAGAACGTTAAAGAATAAAGTATGCACATCAAATCACACACGTTACAAGAATTGAAGGACAAAATCCAGAGAGAAACACAGGCAATGAGCTTTTACAAGTAAACCAGAGTTGCTTTCGGAGATATAGGGAATGTGTTCGAGTTGAAGGTCATCAACTTCAACATCTGTTTTGAAGCAGTTAAGTCGAATGCAAGTTAGTACAGTAGTTATTCCGTAGTACTCATGATTTGTCGGTCGTTTACGTGTAACGCTGGCGGAGGTCGCGTTGGTCCTTGTCCGGCCCGGTGTCGCCGCGGACTGTTCGGTCAATCTAAAAACGCACTGTAGTTAGTGAAATAACTCAGTAGCTTCGGTGCACCTGGACTGTTTTTAAAAGGTATTAGTTGCTATTATTTACCGACTCCTATTGCTGTCTCTTTATATGCAGCATCGTTATTCGATGTACTGTGTTATGGTGTTGCTGTTGATCCAAGCACACTTTCAATGACTGGCTTTTTCCTCCTCCTGACTTATTTACTTCTACTTTTTCGTCCGTTTCCTTTCTTTCCTTTTCTTTTAAATTCTCATAGCAGGTTTTCATTTTAGAGGCACTCGTACATGTTGCCTCTAAAACAAAGAGGACAAAGGCTGTAATGAATAAATTTAGCATATAGCTATTTTAATTTGATAGATTTCATTTATAAGTTACTGTTGTGGCAAAATAGTTAAACAAGTAGACGATGCCTAATTCAATCTTTCTATAATACGCATAATGTAGCTCCGATGCACTTCCGTACACTCGTTAAGAATACAGATATTTGTGAACGAATTTCATAACGTTTTCCTTCTTTTTCTTTTGTACATGCATGTTGATGCAAAAAATGTATCTTTAACCAGAAGTTAGCTACTGAACAGCGTCTCCAAAACCACAGATTATTAGAATACTGCAGCCAAAACCATAATTTTAGAACTATATAACTTATTTTTCACTGATCTGGACTGCTGTTAAATTACAAGGTGAGTTTCTCCCATATGACTCTTAAGAGAAATTCAATCCGTTTTCTTCTTTTCCGTAATGACATGCCAAATTCATCAAAATATCAAACTCGTAATGAGAGAAGTTTTGCGTTCTTTTATGTTTCATTGCACAGTTACGGCATTTCTACTGCAACAAAGGACAAACGAAAAACAAACAATTGACGAGCACGAAGCGATGAATTAACAGATGCTTTCGGTAGCCTTCTCACTGTTTAAAACTGAAATGAACGGTACACTATACCACAGCGAGCTCTTGCCAGATAACCCAGTCGACTAAACAGTGATTAATAATGATGCACCACGTGTAAGGCTTACTACGGTCAACCTGGTACCATGTTGAAGTACACTCTAACGAGTATCTTTAACATGAATGGTGCACACGCCCATGATATTTTGTCTATCTCTTACGGTTTACCAGTTTACCAGTCATTCAGAATGAAGAGAAATTCAGAGGTTATTCCCAGAAAATGTCATTTGTCGTGAAAATATCTTGCAACATGGCATCTTCATCAAAATCCTTAGAACCACTTTTCAGGAATTGCAAATTTTCAGACGAAATCCATATAAAGGGTAGTTTAGGATGAGGGATTTCATTAAAGACGTGAACTTCAATACTAAGTTTGATATTTAACGAACTATTCGTTTGGAACTTACGCTGTACGAGGAAACACACATACAGGCGCACGTGGACGTTTTTTATTTCTTCTAAAACTGTGTTGTTATTTGGGGGGGGGGGGGGGAGAGGGAGGGGAAAGATTCAGGGAGGCTCAAAACGTGTATTTCTAGTGAGATCTCGATATCGAATTTTTGGCCGAAATGCAATATCTTTCCACCTATAATGCACATGGTAAAGAAAGTAAAAATACATGTGGCGTGGTGCTGAGAAATAAATTAAAACGAAAAATGTTACGGAAATCCATAGACAGCAAAATATTTCAGTCGATTGGTTGGCCTGACCACTCTGGTCCCAAGTAATAATGTGGTATGTTAATGTTTGAGGCCATTGTTTTTTACATTTTAATTAATTATTCCACTGTTTCTTTATTATTTACATTTCTTAGTATAATACCATCTATATATCTGAAAGAATTCTGTTTTTTATGTTTTGATCTTGTAGATAAGTAATACACTCCGCATAATTACAAAAGGGTCACTTGTTCTATTACTTTATTATTTAAATTATCATAGCTCCCGTGTTCTCTCTTCAAAGGTCATTACTTGAACTTTCATGAAACAGTTATATTTCCAAATCACTGTAATAATTTTCTCCTGTGATATTCTGTTTCATTTATGGCCACTATTATTAATGGGTCTTAACAGAGATACATAAAATTGCTTGAGCTAAACAAGGAAAGATCAAGCAGGAGCCGAAACCCACGGAACGGTGGTTATCCGGAAAGCGTCTAGCAATTTCATCATTCACTGGAAAACGTTTTCCCTTAAACCCCAAGCTGCTCATTCTGCAGCCGAAAAACCACCGCTTTTTCCTCTTCCACCTTCTCTTTCTGTTTCCGCAAGCACTGATCAATATGGTGGTCGACGGATGGGCTCATTTTTTTTCTTTTCTCTGACCTTACACTTAAAAATCTACTCATTTGCTTAACACAGCCGCTGGTAGGTAAATGTTTCCAGCAGCTAAAACAGATTTTTCACAGTTCATGGAAACGGAAAGCTGTTTAAACGCCGTCCTGAAAAAATGGTTCAGCCACCAGTGTAGAGAGCAGTTTTATTTTACGAATAGGAATGTTTGCGAACCAAGGACGTAGGCCGAATGCAGCAATTTTACGAGTAAATAAGATACCTTTTAACATGTATGACATCTTTTTTTTTTTTTTGACATAAGAAAAAAATATGAAATAGCATTAAAATGATACTATATTGATTCTGTAGCTATATGCAACATATGTGAACAACACATTTTCAGTGAAATTACCTTTACATATTTTATTACATGAAAATGATAATAATATTAAACTAATTAAAATAAAACTAATAATTATGATACTATCAATAGTGATTATGATAATAACAATTACACAAAAATAACAACTAACAATAACTAGAAAAATAATACAAATAATAATGATAAACATAATAATTCTAATAAGCACACTAATAAAAATAAAAAAATAATAATGATAACCTGATGAGAATAAAATAATAAAAGTAATAACAATATGGTAATAACAATATCAACAATAATTAAAAAGAATAATAAAATACAACAAAAACATTAATAAGAAACAAAGAAATGCCAGTGAAACATTACGTGTCCTCATGTTTGCATGATTTTGTTACGGCAAATTCAATTTGTAATCAGTAATATACTTGTAACAATAGCAACATATACAGGAATGAGTTTATTCCCTGGAAAATAAAGTCCTGTAAGTGAAGTGGAACATATTCCAAGACTGTTCTTGTCTATTATCACACGCTACACAGCCTAGTTGAAGCCTGGGGAATTCCTCTCCCGCTCGTCTTCTCGTACAAGCAGAACAAAGTTCACTCATGCTACTGACTGGATTTACCCCGGGGTGTTCTGCAGCTCTTTTAACACACCAATGGTTATCTATTTACTCCAATGCCGGATGAAGTGGGCCACCCGGATATATATCAATCATCCACCTTAGTGGATTTAGTGAAACCAGATTTTGCATATCTTCATCTATGTTGTATGTAGCTGTTAAGAAATATATTGGTTTTCAAAACGCCATAGATGCAGCCGGTTTCTTAACGCAAAAGTTGAGACACCGTTAAATTGTAAGGAGCGGGTAATATTGAATGCTTTTCGGTGACAGCAACGTGAAGTGGTGGTTTTTATCTTTTATTTTTCCATTCCTGCTCATTTTAAAAGGAGGGGGGCGGCGGCGTTAGTAACTAGTAATTTTGATTAATTGCCATGTCCAAATGGTATATAATCAGCTTTCATCTTGTTTTTTATTCTCATTCATTCATTAGCTACATTAAACAAACATTGAAAATGCATGTGTCAATAGAAAGTGTAATTACTTCAGTGTTCTTTCTCCTAAAAGTTTGATTTTGGACTTCATGAGAATCTATTGAATTAATCCACCTATACGCAACACAATACATGCCTATATTTAGGTTTATTTTAGAGTACGCTATTTCATTCCATGGTATACACTAATTACTAGGGCTAGGAAGTTCATGCATTTGCATGTTTTTTCATATGAGCTAAAAATGTATGCTTTTACGTTATGTGCACGAATTATGGAATTTTCAGTTATTTGGACATGATTTTATGGTGCATATAACTGCATATTTTCTTGACTTTGATAAATGCATATTATTTCAATATTATAGCCCCTATATTGCATATTTTAATGATTTTTATGGTTTTTTATTATTCTTTCCATCTGGATAGTATTTTTCATATTGGCAGTATTGCACATGGTGATGCAACTCAAGAAGATTTTAAATATTATGGCCCCTATATTGCATATTTTAATGATTTATATGGCTTTTTATTATTTTTTGCAATCTGGACAATATTTTTCATATTGGTAGTATTGCACATGATGATGCAATTCGTTAGGTGGCGAAAACTAATGCTGAGTCATGTTGTCATGCAGTGAATCCCCTGTTTCTACCCTTTCATATAATGTATGTGCGTAGAGAATAATCAGTGCGTTATCTGAGAGGTTTATATTAACAAATGTAAAGTGCAGGTCAACGTTTTGAGCAGCACGATTGCCTGCCCACCAGCAGTTGCATCGTGGTCTTCAAACGTAACAGTGTTGTGAACTGTTGCCACCAAATTAAATTAGGCACATAAAATGTTAAAAAGCTCTTCAAATGCCGAAAATAAAACCAACTACGAGTGCTAGACTAATTAATTTACAGAAAGAGTTTTCGGGTGAATTAATATCTACAGATAATAGGGTACTGTTTTGTGGAGCGTGTGAGAAAAATATAGGGAGTGAGAAAAGATTTCAAATATTTCAGCACATAAACACAGCAAAACATAAGGAGAATTGAATCAGAAAACTCACAAACAAAGAACGCGTTCAAAAACAGCTAGTAGAGTGTTTAAGAAGTAGGGTTTCTGAATTTTCCTATGACTTGTGCCAAGCATTTTTAGCTGCTGATATTCCCTTGTTCAAAATTAATACTCCGACATTTAAAAGCTTTCTTGCCAAGTACACTCGACAACACGTGCCAGAAGAAAGTACACTGCGTAAGACTTATGTAGGACATTGTTACAATAACGTATTGTCAAATATACAAAATAAATTAGCGGATCAGTTTTTGTGGTTGTTGATGAAACCCCTGATTCTGAGCGCCGTTCTATTGTTAATATAATCGTGGGTGTTTTAAATAATGAACAAAAGTCTACACATTATCTTCTTAATGTGAGCGAATTGTCGGCTATTGGCAATGTAACTGTGACTGTAGGATCTCCTGTAGCTCCTGTAGCTGTAGGATCTCCTTTGCATGAATCACTTACTGTCTTTGAAAAAATAATATGTGATCTAAGTTCGATTCCTGGTAGCATAGGACTAAAAGTGAAAGAGAAAGTGAATTATGTAATTTCAAAAAATTCTGGTTATAAACAGATGTGTGATATTCGAGACATCCTCGAAAGAAAACCATCTGTCACACCATGAGACTTGACTCTCTCTGTGAAGCAGTTAACATCATTTAAATATGCCCCGACAACATCTTGTGACGTGGAGAGAAGTTTTTCACGTTGCAAAAGTGTTTTGCGAGACAACAGACGATGTTTTACAGTTGAAAATGTGTGCAAAGTGTTGGCTGTGAACTGCAATTTAGCAGTTAATACTAGTAGCAGGACCACTTCTGCTTCAACCTATAAGGAATAAGGTAACTTGATTTATTATTTATACTAACTCGTCTTGTCTACTGCAAAGGAGCATTAATTGTTTTAGTTAAATAGTGCATATTTCTTGGCATATTTTCAAGTTTTTAAGAGCATATTGGCATGCATATTTCAGTGTTTTTTAGGGCATGAACTTCCGAGCCCTACTAATTACATATCATTGTTTACCATCCATCAATATGGCGATTGCTACATACAACAGTTCGCTTTAGCAACACAGATCCACTATAGCGCGTTCATCATCTAATACAACTCGTTGATAACGTACTTCGATGAATTGAAATTTGAGAATTATAATTGTGAACGCATGATGGGACCGTCATGAGAAATTAATGATGCAAAAAGACATAATTAAGTGTAAAATGTAATATAAATGTAAATACTGTGACGCCGGGCGCGGGC
Source organism: Tenodera sinensis (assembly GCA_030765045.1). Classification (NCBI taxonomy): domain Eukaryota; kingdom Metazoa; phylum Arthropoda; class Insecta; order Mantodea; family Mantidae; genus Tenodera; species Tenodera sinensis. The sequence continues at coordinate 218,512,514 of CM060962.1, read as the reverse complement.
GCAAAAAAGGACGGTCGGAACTAAGCCTCGCGTGACTGTGTATACGTGACTAACAACAATTAGCGCGGCGCATAAGATAGGATTGTTGGGAAGATGGAGGGACTTCCGGCGGCCAATGTGTTTGTAGAAATTCGAGAAAGGACGTCTGACGTCATCCCACTATATATGGAGGCGAGGAAACAGCAGAGGAAGGAGTGACGGTCAGTCTACCAGCGAGGGCGAGACCGTTGTGTGTGTAGTGCCTTCATAAAAGATACGTTGCATCGAAGTGAAGAAGCTGTATTGAGCGTTGAGTGATTGTATCGTCGGATTTAGTGCATGAGAGACAGAGAAAGTGAAGAAAGACGATGAAAGCACTGAGTCAAGGCTATGAGAAGAGTTGAGAGTTGAAATATCATGAAACACTGTAGACTGTGCTAACGTCAGTAGAAGAGAGCTGTGTTTTTGTGCAAATGTTTAGAAGAAAACTAAAATGATAGAAAAGTAGCTGTACGGATTATGTCATTTTGTCACAATACAATGGTAATTCCTATGAAACCACAGTTGGTAACCACAGAGTATCATACAAAATGTATCGCACTGGCGTGATAAACTTCAGCTTTGAAACGCGTGTTTTGTGTTAAAAGTTCTAGTTTAAGTTCCAGCTGTCTAAAAATAATTTGTTGAACACTGCTGTAAGGACATATTCTTTTAGAAATTTGCAACCATGTGTTACATTCACACAAGTTGTTCTGCCCAACATCCAGAGTTACTTAACTTCATGGCTATTATAAAAACTTATTGATACAAAAGCTTTTCTGACGATGTAACTAATTTGTATTATCTACTTACTAACGTTGTCAATATGGATCGTATATTGACAATTGCACATCTAACCTGGTTACTATGCAAAAAAAAAAAAAAAAAAAAAAAAAAAAAAAAAAAAAAAAAAAAAAAAAAAAAAAAAAAAAATCTTAGTGCAGAAATAAATGACCAAAAAGTGCGGGAAGTAAACCAATCGCAGCAAAAACATTTATTTTCATATATTTATCAAAAATAAATAATTTTCACAGCATTATTCAAAAGTTACACAAGTCTTCCCTTGAAAATACCTTTGTAAATACCACACTCCCACACACACACACACACACACACGCGCGCGCAAACACACATACACACATACACGCGCGCACGCAGACACAAGAACCATTTTCTAACAATACTTCTTTCTTATTTAGGGAGCTAAAACATGTTGATATTTCCAGTGAATTTTTGGGTGAATCCAATACCTTCTCTATCTACTATGTGCGTGGTAGAGAAAGCTTTTGTAAGAATAATTTGCAGAAGGTATTTAGAAATAAACGATAGTGGCTAGAGAAATTCATGCGAAGAAACTTGCTGGACTCATCAGTTTACGACTACTCAAAATGAAATACGCCAACACTTCCTTCCATTAATATTTGCACTTTTGTCTTTAAACCAGTTGTAGAATAAAGTAATATATGTATATATGTTTTGACTTCTTCGTAATTAATTCCTTTTCCAAGCATCATCTTTTTCCAAATCATTGGCGCCTCGTCTATTACTTTTCCCATAATGAAGTAAAAATAAATCAAATTGATATCATTAGTATAAACCTGAAAGATAATATGGTGACATGGATAAAAATACTTATTTGCAAACTTACTGTCCCAATAGCAACACATTTAGGCAAATTAACTTATAAACTTTAAATATAAGTTTACAGCAAATATATCAATATAATTCAGTTGATATAAACGCCCATGATGAAAAACAAATTCTCTGTTGCACTCACATGACTTTCTCCACTCATGCTCAAGCTATTCTTACAAACACTTGTTCCTCTATCCACTTAATGTTAATTGGGATAAACTTTTGTAGAAATTATCTCAATACTAATTTGATAGTAGGTGCAAGAGGAATACAGTAGGCTTTAAGCGATAGTCAAATATTTTAAGAGTGGCCTCTATATGATGACTTTGAAACTTCGTTCTCTTTGCACGGCCAAGACATAAAACATCAATAATGACCTCCAACTTGTGAGCGGTCTATAAGTATTGCAAAATTCTGTCACATAGCAAGAAATGTCTCCAAAGTGGTTCACTTCACAAAAAATACCAGGTGAGTCAGCCGCGCCTTATTTTTTTGGAAGGTAGGCCACCCATCTAACGGCATGTGCATCTTAGTCCAGTTTTGGGTTTACTAAAATGTATTGCTTGATGTTCTTAAAGAGAGGAATGGGCAAAATTGAGAGCAACAGCGGTTTAAGGGGCAGAAGGTACTCCTCGCTAAAGTACAGCTCAAAAACATACGACTCGTTTACTGAGAGCGAATTCCGGTTTCCGGCCAATTTTACAAACTTTTTATTGGATTATACATAGCAACGTAATTCAGTAGACGCCTCTGAAAAAATGGACCTATCATATGAGTACACTAACAACGTCAGCTAAAAAGAAAATGGTGGATTCTTGTACTTAGAGCAGGGGTTGGCTGCTAAAAGTTAGGAAAAATTTAGAGACACGCCTCATCCATCATGGACCCGTAAAGTCAAAATGGTCATATCATTAAACAACAGTTTATTTACATTTTTGCGTGAACGACGCCTCGTGTATCTCAATTAATATGCATAACAGGTTTTGACATTAAAGTAATAATATTGAAACGCTCAGTAAATGATTAAAACTGTCTTAAACGGCTAAATCCAGCACAAATACTTGCGCAGTGGCAATGGCATAGCGCCAGGCATACAAGTACTACTATTGCACGCGGTACGTGCCTTCAGTCAAGTCTCGAAATAGCTGAATAGGATTGTGACGTGTACTCTCAGCTAACCTCCAGTGACGCAGGTTCGAGTCTCAGCATTGTAAAGATCTCTTTTTTTATGTTCACCAAAACTTGGAAACCGAATTCACAATCATCTAATTATAAAGTCCCTGAGGGTTTAGGACATTCTAATTTTAATCGTTTTTGGTTGTCTGCATTTTGTAATTAAACCGATATAATGACCTCTGGCCCACTGAACTGGTATGGTGTAGTGTGTTGCAAATGCCGACCCCTGCGTTCTCCGGCGGCGCCGTGGCCGAGCGGTTAGCACGCTCGCCTACCACCTAGGTGGCCCGGGTTCCATCCCAGGGACCCGCATGTGGTATTCGTGGTGGACGAAGGGGCGTCAGGGCGGGTTTTCTCCGGGTGCTCCGGTTTCCCCCGCCATCTCATTCCACCGGTGCTCCATCTTCATTCCATGTATCATCAGTGTAACCACCTGCGGTGCCGTAGTAGTAAAAGCGGGCGTTAAATACTACAACTACAACAACAACCTGCGTTCGCCACACGTATTATGTCGCACGATCTTGTGTGCCAGTCCTTCATTATGTATTCGATATACGAGTACGTAGATATGCTTTTAATCTGGGGAGAAGCAAGAACAAATGCACCAGCGGCTCAGCATCTATATCGGGAGAGATATCCGAATAGACGACAACCAACAGCAAACACCTTCCGGAATGTTGAAAGGCGTCTGCGTGTAACAGTGCCACTTGCAAGAATGCCTCCTCATAGACACGCACCAACAACATCGGGTGTGCAGAAGCAGTTTTGAACGCCACCCAGAACAATCCGCATACTAGTACACGGTAAGTTGCTCAGGAGGTGAACATCAGCCAATCTTTTGTAGTGTGAATATTGAACACTAATAAGTTTCATCCTTATCGTTTGTACCTACACCAAGCACTTCACGGGAGAGATTTCGACGCTCGAGTAACCTTTTGTGAATGATTGCCGGAGCGAGTAGCAAGAGATGTGGGATTCGCATCCAGAATATTGTTTTCTGACGAATCAAGATTCCACAACAATGGAACTGAAAATCGTCACAATATACGCTATAGGAGTGTTGATAATCCTCATTGGGTAAGGGAGGCAGCATTCCAAGAGCAGTGGGGTGTAAATGTCTGGTGTGGAATCTTGGGAGACCACCTTGTGGGACCATTATTCTTCGAGAGGCATATAATAGGAGCACGCGACCTGGAATTCCTACGTAGCTCATCCCTTAGTACTAGAGAATGTGCCACTGCAGGAGCGAATGACGATGTGGTTTCAATACAACGGTGCTCCTCCGTATCGGTCGAGGATCGTCTGCAATCGTTTGAATGCTGCACATCCTGGTCATTGGATAAGGACCAGTCTGCTGGCCTGCCAGATCACCTGATCTGACACCCCTTGACCTCTTTCTCTGGGATTATTTAAAAGAATGCATTTATGCAGAGGAGCTGGGCAATCTAGAAACCCTTCGTCAGCGTATTACAGTGGCTTGTAGAAATGTTCAACCTGCCATGCTACACCAAGTCAGGGGCTCCATCCAACAGCGTGTCCAGTCGTGCATTACCCTAGAAGGTCATCAGTTCGAGCACTTGCTTCGTTAGAGGAGTCGTGTTCCAGGAATAGAAAAAGGGTCATTCCAGCGCCGCAAAGCATATCACTATGAAACATTTTTAATAGCACAATGACTCATTGTCTGCAAAATTGAGTTTAACTTCCATGTTAAACTCTGACAATGTAATTTCCTTGCTTTCTGTGTTCAAATGTGTATAAAGATCCTTATTTCAATTGCATCTACCTATAGGTGTGTTTAAACAACTACATAATTGTAGTTCATCAATAAAGAAACATCAAACAATGCCATAAAACATAAATAAAACAATAAAAATGAATATGATAACAGTTTTCAGAATAATAATTTGTAAATTGTGAGGATTGCACGGTAGAAAATAATTAGTACATGCAGGGGATTCGAACCACCTTCACAGCAAACAGATTACTTCGGAGTCCTGCGCTCGTTCCAACTGAGCTATCTAGTGACGTGTGAGGTGAACATTCCGTTTGAGATGTAATATTCGCTGGTGCCAGTGAACATTTGCAGAAGTGCAAACGTCAGCTGTCTAATTACGAATATATTAAAAGGCGATGTGATAACATCTATATTAGTACTAATTTCATCGAGTGTTTAATATCCATGTTAAATACGCGGGTAGAACCAAGTAATGGGGTCGATGTTTACATGTTGGAGTATAAAATGCGGATTGCATAAAACTCGAGAATAAGGGGCAGGTGACTCACCTGGTATAATTTCATATAAATTATGTGGTTTAACGAGATCTACATTTTTTGTATGGTAAGATTTGGTCTATCTCTTACGATTTAACAGTTGTGCAAAAGTCATCGAGAGTGAACAGGAATACACGGGATATAGCCAGAAAATTCAAAATATACGTTTTATTTGCCATAAAAATACCTTAAATACAGGTGGGAGGTAAATAAGTGCAAATATTGGCATCAGCGTTTCAGGCCGATGTGATGAACCTGTAATATCCATTTCTCTACTATTTCTGATAGTGACGCTCGTGGGGAAAATCTTGCGATGCTTTTAGGATGGCTATTGTTCCCTCTGATAGGCGTCTGATTACGTGAGAGGTCACACTGCTGGCCTCACTCTGCCCGTTGTCGTGGCTGACCGTGATTTATTTAAATGTATTTTATTTGCATTAAACACACCATTAACATCAATAGAGATGCATTTGTTCTCCGGTTCCTTACACTACAAACAACCTTACATTGCTCTTACAACGGTGAAGAATTAAATTTAAGCTATAACACACACCAAAAAAAAAAAAAAAAAAAAAAAAAAGGGGGGGGGGAACACTCCAGAAAAAAAACAACACTAAAACCCAAAAACAGGTGTACAATGTCCTGCACGGTTAAATAAAATAAATAAAAATGCCACTGTGTAAGTCATAATTTTAACTTCTTTACGGCTACAAGTGCTGAAAATGTCCACCATTCGCTCTGCAACAAGCTTTCGTGCGTAGACGCCATAATTGTCGCATCCTTTCGCACAAACCAGCGTCAGCTCTCACAATTGTCACTGCGTCCATGATCTTTGACTAAGAGAAGCTTCATCATTAATTTCGACTGCATAAACATATCCTTGAAATGCCCCCAGAAATAAAAGACCAAAGTATTCAAATCGGGGGATCTTAGCGGTCAACACGTAGGACCGTATCGACCAATCCATCGATTTGGGAACTGACGATATAGAAATTGGCGCACTTGTCTACCTATATGGGGAGGTGCACCATCGTGCATGAACCACATTTGTTGACATGTATGCAATGGCACTTCCTCGAGAATTTCCGGTAGTTTCCTTTGCAAAAACTGTAGGCAATGAACACCTTTTAGCGTTCTAGGCAGTTCCATCGGCCCCAGTAGCTGATTTCTGAGGATCCCGGCCCAAAGATTTACCGCGAATCTCTGTTGAAAATTCCCACGGCAAATGGCGTGCGGATTCTCTTCCACCCAGATGTGAACATTGCGAAAATTAAATATGCCATCACGGGTAAACATTACCTCGTCTTGTCTGTAACCATTATGTTGCGAGGAAACTACGTACCATTTTCACATTACTGTAAGAACCAGTTACAGAACTCCGCTCTTCTTGCGCAATCTGCTTCTTGCAGATGTTGGACCCTTTGATAATGGTATGGATACAGCAAATGTTCATGCAATGTGTGACGAGCATTCCAAGAACTTGTGGTTATCTATGTCCCTTGTCAAGCACCTTGTACTCACACTAGGCCTCTCTTCTACAATACGTAAGATTTCATCTTCACGCCGTAGTGCTTCAGCGTTAGGAGTTGGTCCTCTACCTTCATAACGGGGACGAAAAGAACCTGTACCACGGAGTCTTTGATGCACTACAGTAGATTTTTGTCTCTTAGGAAGACGACAATTTGGAAATCGGTGCTGATACAAGTACCTCGCAGCATTGGCAGATTCCCCAGCAGCGCCGTAAATTAAATGAATGCTAATTCAGCATACTAAAACCATTCATACTGTATACTTTCTAAAAGACATTCTGCTGCTGAATATCGGCTCTTATTCTTTCGCTGTAAACCGTCTGAATGATGGCCGGTCTTGTGCGTGATGTAAACACAGGTGTCATGGTGTGCGCGCTCTGTGTAAACACACAGTGCAGGGCCGTTCAAAAAACATGATATCCTTAACCTTGTGAATCATTTGTGACATTGCTATTAGCAAGCGGACTAACCGAAGTACACATATATGTTATACGCGTTGCTCTGTACTACATATACAATTATTGGCACTTATTCACCTCCCACCTGTATATGTAATTTTAATCAAAATCATTAGAGCCATTTTTGAGAAAATCAACATTTTGGAAAAATTTTCAATGTAAAGGGTAGTTTAGATTGGAGGAATTTTCTTAAAAAATCTTTGTGTCGTATCCTTGAAAGATATTAAACTTAAATAGCAACTTTAGTTTCTAACTGACTTTTCGTTTGTTGAGTTAAGCTAAAATGCTCTTGTTTTATCCAGAGGGCCTCAAAACACATATTTTTGGTGAAATCGCAACATTGAATTTTTGGGTCGAATACAATATTTTTCCTACTTACAATATGTAGTGGAGAAAATAAAAATACTATGCAATATACACGTGTTAAGTATATGCCAGGACTCGGAAATTGCAAAAATTAGACTTGCTCTCGTTTTTTATAAGTTAACGCGATATGCTAGCATAAGGCACTTACCATACAAATATCGCAGTATAGTATTGTATAGGTATATGCACAAACTTTACCATAGAAGTTTCAAGCTCGCAGCCCAGCGAGGTGTACGTGTGTATCAGCCTACCTCTCTGCGTGTTTACGCCAGTGTGTTCTTTGTTTCACTGCAAATAGTGTTCTCACATACGGTGATTCTGACTGTGATTCCTGTGTGTAGTGTAGTATTTACCACTACATTTGATCTTTTCTACAATGGCAAGCAACCGGCCACATTGTCAGCTCTGCATTACTTACAGTATACAATAATGATTCTACTCCACAAGCTCACACTAACTTCACTCCTGGACATCACGGCTCTGTAATATCTCCACATCAACAACCTGCATTATCTTCACAACAAGCGTTAGTGAACACTTCTGCAACAACTAACATCACAGTGAGTAAACCTATTCTTCGGCCTACTCAGTTGACATCAACCCCAGTAGCTCACACATTTAACAATTCTACTCAAAACGACGATAATATGGAGTACAGTACCACACCGGACCAGTCTAATGGGGCACACAACGTGCATCCTTCACAAGCTCCCTCAGCCGGTTCTACCAAGCGAGCCGTACCAGCTTCTATATCGCCTAACACGCCCCTTATACTTATACGGTACCCACTTCCAACCGCTTACAGGCTTTAGGTAACACTCCTGACCTAGACACTACAGATTCACCGTCTATTGCTCCTAAAGAGAAAATTCCCCCTATCTGTCTCAGCGACGTTCACAATTACCAATTGTTTTTGTAGGATGTAAAAACATGTGTTAAATCAGATTTTCACGCTGAGCTCCGGGGTTCGATTCTAAAAATTTATACTACCACTTCTTATTTCCGTTCTTTTACATGCATCTTACTTCACCTCAATTAATCAAGCGTATTATACCTTTAGGAATCCAGCTGATAAACCCTTCTTCGCTGTCAGTCGTAATCTTCCCTGCTCTCTAAATGACCAGGAAGTGTATGATGAACTTTGTGCTCTGAACTAACCTGTTCAAAAGGTCACACGTTTGCTTTGCAGAAACAGGAACCCGATGAAGTCAACAGCATTCTCAATCTTACCCGGCTGCTGTATAGTGTTGTGAAGGTTGAACGTTGCCGCCGTACTACTGATCTACCACAGTGCACTCGCTGCCAAAACTTTGGGCATATCAAGAATCATTGCAAGTTGGAACCTCGATGTGTCAGATGTTTAGGCGCACACCATTATCCCGACTGCGCAAAACCTTCCATCACACCAGCTAAGTGTGTTAACTGTGAACAAGATCACCCGGCTAACTATCGCGGCTGTCCTTACTATGTGGCGCTGAAAGCACGACTCTCTCGCTGATCTCAGCAACTCAGCTTCTCATCAACATCTTCGCCTTCGACGCCACGCACAGTGCCTGCATCCGAGCGACGTCCGCAGCAGCTACGTCCGTCTCAGCACCCATCAGCCTTCCAACAAACGACCATTCCTGGTGCGCAGCAGAGGACTTATTCTCAAGTGACGTCTTCCACTTCTACTTTTCCACCGGCAAGTCCCTCCAGTGCCCCACCCAGTGACTCTTCTTCCACGCCCTTATTGACCCTTTTCTCTGATTTTCTCTCTCAGTTATTCTCTCACTTCCGGATTCCGCTTACCCCCATTCTACCTCAACTCCCGCCGCTACTTAGTTCCCTTATTCTTTCTTTAATTTCCAATGGCAACCCGTAATATCATTTATCTTAAAAAGCTAACCCTCCTTAACTGGAACGCTAATGGTCTCCCAGACAAACGCGCATCTTTCGTTGCTTTTCTCACCATGCACAATATCGATATTTCGTGCGTCACTGAAACGCATTTTCTACCAAACGAGACCTTCACAGTTCCTGGTTACAAAATCTATCGCCAGGATCGTGTAGCTGAAACGACCTCCGGAGGTGTTGCCATCCCCATCAAACACACACTTAGTCAAAGTGCAATCTTTCTACCCACTATTCCTGCACTTGAAATGACAGGCCTTAAACTCTCCACCACGGATGGTACTAACATCATTGTTATCTGTGCTTATAAACCTCCTAATCGCAGGCTCAATGCTGCATATCTCTCGTTATTATTCCCTCCCAACTGTAGCACTCTCCTTTTGGGCGATCTAAATTGTAAACATTCTTCATGGGGGTATAGGTCTACCAATCTCAATGGTCGTCTTATCTTCATTCCACTCCATCGGATCCCACTTATTATCCTAGCAATCCCATGCACGCTCCTGATATCCTTGATGTTGGTCTTCACGGGAATATTCCTCTCCCAACTTCTGTTACCGCTTTAGCAGAACTTTATTCCGATCACTGCCCTGTCGTAATTACCTTTCAACTCTCGCCAACCTTGCTGACCTCCTTTCCTCGCCTCATCACTGGTATTGTGAGCTGGGACGCTTTCAAATCTCGGTTAGGTAATGCCTTAACTTCCTCTTATCCTCTAGCGACTACTAATGATATTGATGCCGCGGTACCTCATTTCACTGCTACCCTGTGCAACGTGTACGGCTTTCTACGTCACGCTCTCTATGGCGGAACTCCCCACATTCATTGTCAATATCCATTCTGCGTCTTATTCGCGAGAAAAATGCCATTCGTCGACGATGGCAGCAAGAACGCCAGCATTGGTTACGTAGAAGACTCAATAATTTTATACGCCTTGTAAAGGTTGAGCTAGAGCGTCACCGTCTACAAACTTATCAACGTTATTGGCGACTATTTCTCCACACGACCACACCTTGTGGGATGTCACCAGCCGGATTCTTCGTGAACCTACTAAGATCCCTGCACTCTCAGATGGGAACAATCTTGTCACGGACGTCGCAGCAAAGTGTGAAACCTTGGCTGTACATTACGTGCAAACTTTTGCTCTTCACAGCATATCTCCAAGCGCTGCAGCTGTAGAAAATGAACTCAGTGCCCAACGTCAACGAGCTACAGTTCCACCCCGGATCTCCTTCACTAGTCCCCGGGAACTGTTTTAACTGATTCGCTGCCTTCCTAACAAGAAATCGCCTGGGCACGATCTTCTATCCAACATAGTCTTGAAACATCCAACCAAGAAAGCGCTTGCCTATCTGTCTTCTCACTGAATTTCTGTCTTCAAGTTGGCTAATTCCCTTCCACGTGGACATTTGATCATATCATTGTGTTCCACAAACCCAAGCATCTGCTAGGCAGCTATCGTCCTATCAGTTTTCTACCCACACAGTCCAAACTCTTTGGGAAGGTCATCCATCGCCGTCTAGTGCAGTACCTCACCAATGCTCACATCATTCCCTCTTTTCAATTCGGGTTTCGCCCGAAACACTCTACTACTCATCAATTACTGAGGTTAACTCAACACGTTGTCCGCGGTTTCGAGCATCACCAATATACACCAGCTCTTTTCCTTGATGTGGCACAGCCGTTTGATAAAGTGTGACTTGCTACTTAAACTTTATCGCACTGGTCTTCCGGACTATTTGATACACATTATTAACAGTTTTCTCACCGGTCGCAGTTTTGGAGTACGCATTGGAGGCAATCTTTCCCTTAATCATGAGTCCCCCAAGGTTCTATACTAGCACCCACACTCTTTAGTATTTATGCTTATGATATTCCCGATCTAGTTCCATCCTCAATTGTCCTGTATGCTGATGATACCGTGTTGTATTATTCTCACTCTAGACTCCATTCCGTTATCAACACATTACAGATCTCTCTCGATCGCTTCACTCATGGTTTCGTACTTGGTGTATTACCCTTAACACTCAGAAAACGGAAGCCAAGATTTTTACTCACTGTGATTTTAATTCACTTCCGGCTACACGTCTTCTGAATACTCATGTGTCGTGTCTCTCCTCTTCTACACCAGTAAAGTACCTTGGGGCATAATTGGACACTCGGCTCACGTGGAAGCTTCGTATAGACCGTAACATTACCCTGTCCTTCTAAACTTTCTTCTTTGTTCCACAAACACACCTCCCTTGGTTTGGAATCTTCACTGCTTCTGTACAAATCTCTTGTTCGCTCTGTCATTACTTATGCCTGCCAGGTGAGGGGGCTGCCAGTATGTGTCACCTCCGGCGTCTACAGATTGTCCAGAACCGATTCCTGCGAATCGCCATCAATGCTTCTTGGTTTTTACGCAACCAGCAGTTCCATCACGAGCTGAGCCTTCTTCCTCTCCATCATTTCATCCGACAGCTCGCCCGACGGTTCTTCTCCAATCTACGCCACGTTCCAGGAGCTGTGACGTACAACATCGGCGTCCGAAATTGCCGGCCAACACAACTGAAGCGACGACTTCCACAGGATCTACTTCTCAGTGATGGCACCTCTAGCTCTGACTAATCTGCCACTCCACCTCTGCTTTCGTACTGCTTGTGATATGTCAATTCTCACCATTACAGCCTGTAACACATTTGTATTAGTTCAGAGGGGGCCCACTACCCTACCTCTACAATGATATTCTTATGTTATGATGATGGTTTTTGTTCTACCAGATCTGTAGAGCATGTATTTACTGCTTCTACTTTACCGTAGAAGGAAGCCAAGGGAAGAAGTTTTGTAGGATGCGTTTTCTCTACAAAAGCATAGGTGCCTCTGTATTAGGCTGATTCATAAATCCATGGTGTTTTGGTTGCCATTACACATTTCGTTAATAAAACATTGTTAACCATTTGTGAATTGTCATGAACACATTAGCTATTTGAAGAGCATTCGTGCTACTTGTGAACTAAGGAAGATGGAATATCAAGCGGAAAAAAAAACTTTGGATACATTCTTTTATAATTTAATAGAGGTGGTAAATCCTCATCCAAATAGCATCAGTCAATCGAGAGGTACTATTGAGAGCACACGTTTTACAAACTGCGCTACGTCAGGGTGGAACTTTCTCGTAAGTTATTCCAGCCTAAAAAAAATTGCCATGCCTATGTCAGGTTACCTTTAGTGGCTACCACAACAAAGTGAAAAGAAATGTCGCTCTAGGAGAACTGAAGTTCGTCTCAACCTTATATTGCAACGTTGCAACATACACTATATATGCCTTCTTTCATCTTCGAACCCCAAATCATGTAAGAACCGACCCAGAATGACCCTTGAGAAATTTGGCAGGGTATTATCGACGTGATGATACCGTGACAAAATTATATTCAACGTGGGTGGTATATTTTCAAACAGTAAAGAATGAACAATTCGCCGCACTCCGCTTTGCACTATTCCATCATATTCCATTTAATGTTGTCCTGCCATTTTTGCTTTCTTTTTCGTGGTGTTCTCAAAGGTCCTTTCATTAGTTCCTTTCTAATCCTATACACTACTGCTTCTGAACACCCGATAGCCTTAGCTGTCACTTTTACTGCCTTATTAATACGCATTTGACTTGAAAAAAATAATCTAACACATTTATAATTACTCGTATTTGGCGTTCCTTATTTCCTAATTTACCAATATATCCTCTCTTCATAGCTTCCCCCTCCACAACTACAAATATTTACGTAAAATGTTAAATAAATAACGTCATAACATTTCACAGGTTCCATACAGTATAAACACACACACTTCTTTACAAACTGATGTTAACTTTTACTCCTGCCTTGTGCCTTTTATCTGAATTGGTGAATACCTTTAGTTTGGCTTATACGATGAAAGAAAGAGGTTACAGGCTTCTGGTTCATTTTAAAAACTGTCTAACCCTCCTCAACATTTGCTCTCGCTTGATCGCTGATGTAAACTCAATAACAAAAAAGTTTCCCACTGTGTAACTTTTGCAGTGCACAGATATAAAATGTTCCGAAAACATTTAATTTAAAAAATTGTAACTTAACAGAGTAAGCATAGATAATTCAAAGTAGGCAGGTAGCGGCACTATAGTTCACTCTAGCTAACAAAAAACTATTAACGTAGTCTAGCCGTTAGTTTATTTGTTAGTGCGTGATGTGTATAGAAACAGCAAATATCGGAGTTTTATTGAAAAAAATAAAACGTTTTCTGTATAAATTTGGGCCTATAGAAGTGTATAATGGCCGTAAAATGTATATAACCTATTATAGAAAAAAATTCTGCATAGAATAATGTGTTCAAACTTGAAATTTATAGCAACTGAATATTTACCCCATGCTATTAGGAACTTGGCAACAGCGCAGGAGTAGAAAAGGACGAAACTAACGGCAACTCGTATGCGGTAGATAGAGACAGATATACCACATTTAACTCCATACTGTCATCTAAGGGTGAGACAACCTGTGGTTACCCTGTTTTCATCCAAAGGAAGAAGGCAGCAGCACTCACAACGTCTTCTTCATCGATTGGTTATGTCCGTTCACTATACACAAGCACAATAGTTGATACAATAACGAAATGCAAACAAAGAAATGGTCATAATTATAGACAGGCAAAATACGAAAAAACCTTGACAAAATATAAAACTATAAGAAAGAGAAATAACCTAAAGTATTACGAAGTGGGTATTTTAAAGCAAAAGCATGTTAATTATACTTTAAGATTTTAGAACACGTTACCTCCATAATTTAGAATAATAGGCTTTTGTTCATATTCAATAATAAAATATAAATGCAGTCAAACAGATCATACGGCGTTTATATATTTCCGTCACTATGAAACCCTTAAACTCAGTAGAAAGAGAAAAGGAGGTTACTGGCTGCTTTGTACGTAATGTTAATAACAATACAGCACTAAAAGTACGAATTTGCGAAAGTAAAAACTCCTCAAGAACAGAAGGCATTTAATTTTTCAGTGACGTCACGTAAGGAATGTTACATTTTAAGAAATGTACCAGACTTGTTAAAAAGAGTAGTTTTCAAGGAAACTGCGCGAATAGAATGTTTGGAAAGCTCTGTTCGTTCCTAACGGAAATTGAGTTAAAAGCGAAAAATCGCAAATCTTTCAAAATATGAACAAAATGGAGATTTTAATTTTATATGAAGATCTTACGTCACGTACATTGAATTCTACCCACTGCTAAACGTAAAATTACTTGTTTTTCCATAAAGATAGCAAACATGGTTTAGACTACAGAATTTATATTTTGCCCGCCTCTAGTCTTAAATGTTTCTTGTTGGTGAAACGCAGTGATATATATATATATATATATATATATATATAAAACTTCCCCTTATATTTAACGTTTTGTTTTATATATAATGGGGAAGTTTATTACGGCCACTAATTACTTTTACCCCTCATTATCCCTTTCCATTTTACCTATTTCTCCATAGTTCTTTTAACCATTTCAATCCCACTTTTCCTAAAGACTTTCTAGCTTTCTCAATGTATTTGTCTGATTTTGAATTAAAAGTTTTCCTAACTTCTAAGTCTATTGGGAGATCATTCCATTTTTTGGGCACCAGATTCTCGCTTACTTTATCCGTACCATTACAATCCAAAATATAGTGTCAGTTATCATACAATCAACCGCATTTTGTGCACCTCTCCCCCCTTTTAACCCTATCATGCCACTTAGACTCATTACCCCCGTCGTAGCCCATGAATACCCCATTTTAGCCTCTTTATTGCATACTTCCAGGTATTTCTTTCTCCCCCATTCCAGTTATAAGAATCTATAATGTATTAATTACCTTTTGTCGTTACACTTACTCATAACTTCTTGTTTTTCGATATACTCCACACTCTCCAGAAACCCTTACTTTTATAGTTTCTTTCTGCTCATGTTTCCCCCATAATTATTTCCTACAATATTATCCGTATTTTGTGGATCCAAGTTCCTTTTCTCCCCATTTTCTCCTCCACAACCAAGCATTGTTTTAATATATAGCTTTCCTCCAATGAATTTATTCTAAACCAGTATTTAACTGTTCCTTCCACCATTTTACCTTTTGCTCCTACTCCCCCTAGTTAGGTCTGTGCTACTCCATTTGATGAGGTCCTTTTGTAAACCCAATTTTATTTTACAAAACGTTCTGTGTATTATGTCTACATGTTGCCAACCTTTTTCCAGTCCCCGTATTTCTGCTGCATATAGTATCCTTGCTTCTACCACTGCGCTGTATATCCTTTCTAGCCATACAATCTTCATTTCTGGTATTTTTTGACACATGCTCCAATTACCTGTATTGATTGTTTCCCCTTTGCCAATATATTTTTCTTCTGTTCACCCCAATCCCCTACAGTGTTGAGCCTAGCTCCTAGGTGGTCCATTTTTCTCACTACTTACAATTCTGTTCCCTCCCAATAGCATTTCAAAATCTTGCTTAATTTATGTCCCTTCTTGAAGATCATAATTTTTTATTTCTGTTTATTTTGAAGCGCCAATCTTTACATCATTTGCCAATTGTTTCAATGGCTTTATTTGGTCCTACAACTGAAACGGAACCTGCCACTAGATCGTCTGCAAACAGTAGCACTGGTGTTTCGTTATTGTTAATAACTGGTGAACGTTTATTAACTTTTCCTATCTCTGCTGTAATATCATATATAAATAGGTTAAATAACACTGGACTAAGTTTACCTCCCTGACTTACTCCTGAAATGCTCTGTACACATTCCGTTACTTTATTGTCTGGCAATTTTACACAGAACTCATTCTCCTGATATATCTTACGCAATAATTCAATAAATGTATTGCTTACCTCCGTCCATCTTAATTTTATCCGTAGTGCCTCTCTTTTAATGGTATCAAACGCCTTCTCTAGATCAATAAATACCATGTACACCCTTACCCTCTTATTTCTCAAATATTTGTCAACAATTGTCTTGATTATGAAAATGTTATTAGATGTTCTTCTGCCTGCTCTAAATCCTGGCTGGAAGTCTGATAATTTAATTTTTACTCGTGCCCTACCCAGTTCAGTAGCCTATGAGCTAAAATTCCAGTAAAAATATTTCCTAAAAATGAAAGTTAACTTTTCCCCCTGCAATTAACCGGCTTATTTTTTCACCTTTTCCTTTAGACAACAAATTGCTCACACACATACATATATGTTGGTCTAAACATAACACTAATATGTGCAGCATACTAATGAAGACAAATGTTGCCATACCCAGTTGTCCAAATAAATCTAAACCAGCCTTATTTTGTGATTATGATTTGAAAACTGTGTTTGGATATTCACAACCTCACTTCGCAATAATTACGAATTATTGTGGTTTTACTATATGAAGGTCCACGTGAAATGGTTTGCAAAGGGTTAAAAATCATGGTTCATTGCTTTGAGATCAACATTTTGTGTTAGGACTCTTTTTACTTTCTCTACTGCGTTTATTAAGTAGAAGAGGTATCGTATTCCACCCAAAAATTCTATGTCGAGATATCACCGGAAATATGTTTTGAGGCCCCCTGAATAAAAAAAGAGCATTTTTAGAAAATGGTCCGTTTGTGTGTGTGTATGTGTGTGTGTGTGTGTGTGTGTGTGTGTGTGTGTGTGTGTGTGTGTGTGTGTGTGTGTGTGTGTGTGTCAGCCTGTGGACTGTTTAACTCAAAAACGAAAAGTCGGTTAAAAACCAAAGTTGGTATTTTAGTTTAAAATCTACTCGTATTAAGGATGGGAGACGAAGATTATGAAGAAAATTCCTCCAGTTAAATCACTCTTTACGTGGAAAATTTTTCGCAAATTTTTATTTTCTCAAAAATGGCTCTAACGGTTTTGATTAAATTTCTATGCCTATGAGATATTTTTATGACAAATGAAATGTATATTTAGAATTTTCTAGTTGTGGTGTTAATCATGCACATAGAACGCAATTTGAAAGCTTTAAAAGATTTGACAATCGCTCAAAGCCTACTGAATTCCTATATTCCCCTTGCACGTACAATGGAATGAGCAATAAGATAATTTCTCAACTAACACGAAGAATATATAGGAACAACAGTTTGTAAGACTGGTTAGTACAAGAGCACTACCAGTCATGCGAGTGCATCACATCAGATTCTTTCCATTATTTTGTACTTCTGAATAGGTATCTCAGCCTCACCAATATGTGTCCTGTGTAACGATCCAGCAGAAATGAACGAAGACCACTTGAAAACCTGTGAAGCATTAAGATCAGAAGAAACTACAGTTCAAAAGTATTGGAAAGCACGAATGCTAATGGCTTCATTGCCAGATGCAAGGCACTAGAAAACAACAACAACATTTTGTACTTCTTTGTAAATGTCCTTCAAGTTCTTCAACCAGGCGACACTGAACCACCGTGAGCTTATTAGCTGCCTGAAGTACTCTTTCCATAATATGCAATGTATATACTTTGAATTAGGAGTGCAAACACAGTCCATATATAATTGCTATATGTATACATTAAAGCTTCAATAGTCTGGGGACACATGGACGGCAAATAGCCAAAACTTGGCTTTGAGTCTTACAATTTTCACGCCACTTTATCATTCACATATTTAATGCAGCTTAAATATAATGTTTTGCATCATTTTTACTTCTTTTTAAATGTCCTTCAAGTTTTTCAAACAGGCGGCACTGGACCACCGTGAGCTTATTATCTGCCTGAAGTGCTCTTTCCATAATATGCAATGCATATATTTGAAATTAGGAATCTAAACGCAGTCGATATCTAATAAAATTGCTATATGTATACATTTATTGTAGGTGAAAGCTGCTGAAAGTAGATCCGACCACTTTCCTGTGCAGAAAGTACCCCTGCTAGTTCCATGCTCTCTGCGTCACATCTGGGAAGAAAATTCTGAGGACAAAGCGATGATGTGTTGGAGAATAATATGCGCCTAATAAACCTCAAATGTTTGAGCAGATATGACGGTGAGTCACTCAGAAACATTTTCTACATTACTGAGGGCAGTAGAAATCTTTCCTTTCCCGGGAGAGATGTTATTAAATCCGTTGGGGCAAGAGGGCATTACTCTATACGGAGTGATTTCCACGGCACTGGATAGTTGGCGTGCCCCAGCGTCTAAACTCATCTCGCATCCCTCCTTTAATCGTGGCTAGAGATGGTAAATTCCAGTGCAGCCTATGTTTACTTCTTCCCATGCCTTTTCATTCGCTCTCCTTCCAGCTTTGCTTCGTTTTAGGTGCGTTTACTGAGGCGAAGCATATATTATTATGAAATAACTGCGCTTTTCTTAAGGAGTTAACATATTCCATATCAAAGTTTGAAGCACATTTATTAAGCGTAACCACAGGGGAAATTATCTCGGAGATTTTATCTAAACGGTTTTAAATATTAGTCACTCACTGTTTATAAGTGTGTGTAAATTACAGGCAGATATTTGAGAAACATTTGATGCGCTACGTTCACATAACTTTCTCTGCCTACTATCTTCCAGTTTTACTTTTTCTACATACTACGTAGAGTAAGTAGGGCACTATTGTATTTGATCCAAAAATTCGATGTCAAGATTTCACCAGAAATATGTTTTGAGACCCCCTGAATACAAAAAAGCATTTTTAGAAAAAGGTCTGTGTGTGTCTGTCTGTCTTTCTGTCTGTGAACTCGAAAACGAAAAGCAGGTTGTAAACCAAAGTTGTTATTTAGGTTTAATACATTTCAAGGATGCAATAAGAAGCTTTTGAAGAAACTTCCACCACCCTACATTACCCTTTGTATGGGAAATTGTTCGAAAATGTTTATTTTCTCAAAAATGACCCTAACAATTTTGATTAAAATGTCATATGTTTGAAATATTTTTATGGCAAATGAAATTTATATTTAGAAATTTCTGGCTATAGTCCATGTATTCCTGTTTACTCTTGCTGACGTTTACGTAACTGGTAAACCGTAAGAGATAGGCCACATTTTACTATACAAAAAATGTACACCTCATTAAAACACACAAGTTATGTCCAAATGCGTTTTTGTGGAGTGAAACGTTTCGAAAATATTTCTTGTTATTTGTGTGAGTTTTGCAATATTTAAACTTTTTTTCAAATTGAAGGTATGCTCTCTGTAAACTTCCGTTCCGCGGCGGTGCGGTCTTCCGGCTTCTAAGCCTTGCAGGGGGATGCACCCACCTTCAGTGGGGGAGTTGTACTCCACGCCATGGGGAGCTTCAATCTAAAACTGTTTGGGACCCTGCCCTCCGCTCTATTGGGACTCCTGGAAAGGTCACCCTTTCCTCCCTAGGCGCCCCCTGGGGCAAAGGCACATAATGTCACATAGCCGAGGTGTCGAGGTCCCCTTCCTTAGTACTTACCTTATCTTACATACCCCAATGGCGACTTAACATATCTGTAGTACATTTAAATTCGCTGCGTTTTATGGATTACTATTATTAGATCATTCAGTGTTAATTATTTGTTCTTTAACACATGATACAAAGGTAGAATCAGACTGAAAACCGCAACGCCGTGGTTGGGATGTCAGATTTTATAATTTATTATAGCTGAGATGTGACTTACAATGATTAAACAAACACCTAATGGTGATATTGCCTATAGTAAATTCTGTTTCATATTCTTCATTTACGCAGATGGATGATATTGCTGTATCATCAACAGAAGTAGATGTAGAAGGAATTCAGGTCAACATCATGGAAACACCATATTTCCCTGTTGCCTTCCACATATGTTTCAGCAACAAATATGCCCTTCTGTCCTCCATTATATTGTTACGCCAGGCTTGGCGCAAAGCAAAGGACTGTCGGGGCCTGGCCGTTCCATGCCACATGCCGGGCCGGCTAGCGGGTGCCTCTCGCAACTGCTTGTGTTTACGTGACTAACAACAATGGGAGCGGATACACAAAAGGGTCCTTCTCCGGGGCCTTTGAGAAAAGTCCAGCCGCATCACCAATTGTGGAATTCGAGAAAGGTCCGTGTGACGTTATCCCCACTACTTGTGACGTCATAGCGAGTGCAAGATATTCTAAGCAGTTGTATTTGAAGAAGGAGGTTTTCGATATTTTCGATAATCCATAAAAGATGTTGCGTGGATGTTTATATTAAATAAAGAGTTAAACAGATATACATTCTTGTCAAGTCTAGGTGTCCTTGGTGAAAAAGCGAATGTTCTTCACAATAAATAACTAAAGCCACAATTTTTAGTGCCGCTTCGTGAGTAGGAGTGTCATGCCGCAAGTGTGTTCGCCCAGACAGAGAGGCCAGCCATCAGCACTGCACGAAAAAGCCCCATGCACACGGTTAGGTGACTAAGAATCGTGGCTTTAATAATAAGGAAGTACATAGGAAGCTTGAGTTAGCTGAAAAATGCGTAAAATACAACCGAGAAAAACGAACAGAAAATACCCTGTGTTAAACTGACCTGACATTCTGCTTAGGTTTTTTTTTTTTTTTTTTTTTTTTTTGGTTCATTTAGGTAATGTATATTATTACTTAAAATTTATATTTTAGGAGCGAATCAACATCTGTGAAGAAAAGTTTGCAAAAACACATCTATAAATCTTGGAAATGTCTGAGAAATATCAGAGAAAGCTTCAAATGTGCTAATACAACCTTTGCTCAGTGTTGTTTAAATCCCCTCATTTTCACTCTGCTAACAAAAGCATTTAAACAAAAACGTTCTTATAGAATTGCACACACTGAGAAGTTGAGGTTCCTAATACATTTGTGAAATCTGACAAAAAAATTCATAAAAATGAAAAAAAAAAAAAAAGGCATATCTAATAATAAAACAATGTCAGCTCTAAATTTAAGAAACTTTTTTTGCTGTGCAAAAATAATATTTTTTCTACTAACGTATTTAAGACACCCATTAACTCAATGGACAGGTACATGCTTATTAATAGACACGCCCAATTTTAATCCTTATTTTCTCGCATTTTCCAGGCTTTTTCCTTACGCAAAATGCTTCACACAATACAAGAGTGTTTCAAAACTTTTCTGCTGCCTCTTTAAAGTATACTATAGAAAGTTACATTATACTTCTTAAAAATAATATTACCATATTAAGAAATAATTCGTTTATTTTTGAAGAAACAAGAATCTTGGAGAGTCCGAAAAGTAGTACTTTTGTACAATAATTAAGGCTTAGTATAAAACATTATATGCTAGATATTTTTTAACTCATTTACTGTGAAACCTGAGATCTTTGTGTCGATAGTTTTAAAAATGCATCGTGTGGAGTATTTTATCACAATGAATTTACACATTAAAAGTTAATGTTCAAATCACCACACAGGGTAAAAGTTTGAGTCGTGAAAAAATTAATAATAATAATAATAATATTAATAATAATAATAATAATAATAATAATAATAATAATAATAATAATAATAATAATAATAATAATAATAATAATAATAATAATAATAATAATAATAATAATAATAATAATAATAATAATAATAATAATAATAATAATAATAATAATAATAATAATAATAATAATAATAATAATAATAATAATAATAATAATATGTAAATGTAATGTAATGTAAACCCCGCGCGACAGCCCACGAAGGGCCAAGGCCTACCGCCCAGCCGCTGCGTCCCCCACCTCTGCCCACTACAGGCGTCATTGGTGAGGTGCAGTACTGGAGGGTGGGACGTGGTCAGCGCCCCGAGCCCTCCCGGCCAGTTATGCGGTCTTCTCGACCTGGGGCCGCTACTTCTCCATCAAGTAGCTCCTCAATTGGTCCCCCCGGGACCTAACGAGGCTGAGTGCACCCCGTGAATAATAATAATAATAATAATAATAATAATAATAATAATAATAATAATAATAATAATAATAATAATAATAATAATAATAATAATAATAATAATAATAATAATAATAATAATAATAATAATAATAATAATAATAATAATAATAATAATAATAATAATAATAATAATAATAATAATAATAATAATAATAATAATAATAATAATAATAATAATAATAATAATAATAATAATAATAATAATAATAATAATAATAATAATAATAATAATAATAATAATAATAATAATAATAATAATAATAATAATAATAATAATAATAATAATAATAATTGTTACCGTCTTGGTATAAAAATGGACTGTATCCTTTTTGATTATTTATTCTACATGTTATTTACACAGTACATAGCAACCATCAAAACAGGCTAGCCAACCTTTCGACCGCAATTCAAATATCAGTCACTGAGCATACCGGCCGCCAAGAAATAAGTTATTTCTTCATAAATACAATTGTAAGAACAAAATACAATGAATTAATGATAAAACAATTATATCAGTGCGTGCATTAAATTATGTCTGTCTCTTGAGGAAGAGGACACAGTTTAACAACAGGTCTCTTAAATACCCCAGTTGCTGTGCGAATTGTTGCAACTCGCACTAACCCATCTGCTCCTGGATGCAGTCCCTCAACCACTGCCAGCTTCCAGCAGAGTGGAGGAAGGTTGTCTTCTTTTACTATGACGACTTCACCCTGCTTGACATTTGCATGTGGACTGTTCCACCTAGATCGCTGCTGAAGATGATGCAAATATTCACGTGACCATCTGGACCAGAATTCCTGAAGTTGTTGCTGTAATTTCTCCCACCTAGTTAGCAAGCTAAGTTTAGCACTACTGAGATCTGGCTGGGGTAAACTGGTTAAAGCTGTACCAATTAAAAAATGACCAGGAGTCAGAACTTTGAGATCATTAGGATCAGATGAGAGAGGAACTAAAGGTCTGGAATTCAGACAAGCTTCTATCTGACAGGTTAGGGTATGGAATTCTTCATAAGTAAGACATGATGCGCCCATAACACGTCTAAGGTGGTATTTAAAAGATTTTACACCTGCTTCCCACAGGCCGCCAAAATGTGGTGCTCTGGGTGGTATGAAGTGCCAAGTTATACCTTCATAATTTGCAAATCTCTGTATTTCTTCCTTAGTCTGCTGAGAGTTAAGGTGCTCTTGTAATTCCTTCAACTCCCTTTTTGCACCTTTAAAATTTGTGCCATTGTCACAATAAATATTCTGGCATATGCCACGTCGAGACACAAATCTCTTTAATGCTGCAATAAATGCTTATGTAGACAAGTTACTCACAACTTCTAAGTGCACTGCTCTGGTAGTAAAACAAACAAATAAAGACCCATAACACTTTACCTTTGTCGTTGTTCTGCGAGTGCTAGACTTTATGTAAAATGGTCCTGCATAATCAATGCCACAATTCAAGAATGGTTTAGTTGCTTCCACCCGTGCACGCGGTAGTTGTCCCATTAGCTGTTTTGCTGTTTCTGCCTTTAGCTTATAACATATTATGCAATTATGAATCAAATGTCTAACAGTGTTTCTGCCATTTAATATCCAATATCTTTCCCTAAGAGAAGCCAATAAAAGTTGACAACCTGCATGCAACAATCGTTTGTGTTCATGCTGTATAATCAGATTTGTTAAATGATGACGTGGCAAAATTAGAGGATGTTTTTGATCATACGTTAGGTTAGAGTGTTCTAACCGTCCACCAACTCGAAGTAATCCTCTACTGTCGAGAAAAGGATTTAAAGATCTCAAGCAAGTGTTAATATTAACTGCCTGTTTCATTGCTAGTTGCTTCACTTCTACGCTAAATACTGATTGCTGTGCAATTTGAATGCATTTGTTCAGTGAATCTTGAATCTCTGTAAGTGTGAGAGATCCAGTTATTCTTTCTGCCTTTGGTTTAACACAATTCTTACAAAATCTATATACATATGCTACAGTGTATTGCAATCTGGATAAGCTGGAGAATCGTGTGATTATTCCATCGTCACTAATATTTGCAACATGACTAGTTGTTTTGAATCTTAACTCTGGAGCTTCCTGAGGGTTTGAAATGCTACCCAGTACAGGCCACAACTTTGGTTCTTCATGTAACCAAGTTGGTCCTTCCCACCATAATTTGTCATTTATAAGATTCTCGGGAAACACACCCCTTGATATCAAATCTGCTGGGTTGTGTTGTGAAGGAACATGTCTCCATACTGCATTTTTAGAAATATCTTGAATCCCACAAACTCTATTAGCTACAAAAGTTTTCCATTGTGTTGAAGGTGCTGACAACCATGACAATACCACAGTAGAATCTGTCCACAAGTATACCTGCTTAAATGATAAGTTCAGTGCTTTTTTGATTTTTTACAATAGCCGAGCAAGAAGCAATGCACCACTAATTCTAAAAGTGGAAGTGATAATTTCTTTAGTGGTGCAACTCAAGACTTGGCACAAAGAAGTTTCACACATGTAACTCCTTTCTTATTTGATGAATGGACATATATGCATCCGCCATATGCCTTTTCTGAAGCATCGCAAAAACCATGTAACTCTATATTGCCTACAGAATCATAACCAACTACTTTGCGATCTATGCGAATGTTATCAATCAAATGAAGTTGGTTGTGGAGCTTCTTCCAATCTGTAGCCAATTCCTCTGATATGGGTTGGTCGCACATTAATTTCTCTTGACATTACCTCTGTAGAAACATCTTGCATATAATAACAATAGGGCTTATGCTAAGGGATCAAATATACCAGAAACTATTGACAATACTACTCTTTTTGTAAATGCTTGTGCGTAGCAGTTAATTTTAAGACTTCCTGCAATCTGAAACTTGTTCTCAGTAGAATGCCATAGTAGTCCAAGTGCTGTCACTCCATTTTTGTCAAGCTGTAATGGTAAACTAGTTTCTCTTTTGTCTGGTGTAATGTTAGTTAAAAACTCAGAATAATTGCTGGACCACTTACGCAACAAACATCCACCCTTTGATAACATGGCTACCAATTCCTTCTGAAGTTTTTGTGCCTCATGTAAGGTTGCACATCCTGAAATACAATCATCAACATAAAAATCATTCAATGCAATTGCAGTAGCCTTTGGAACCTTATGTGCTTCATCATGAGCCAATTGCTGCAGGCAACGAATAGCTAGAAATGGAGAACAAGCCATACCATACGTTACAGTCTTTAGCTGATACTCTTGTATTGGAGCTGTAGGGTCGCTTCTCCACAGTATTCTTTGATATACTTGATCATCTGGATGTAACCAAATTTGTCTCTACATTTTGGCAACATCAGCAGTAAATGCTACTTCATGTGTCCTAAATCTTAGGATGGTAGAACAAATGTCCTGTTGAATAGTAGAACCAACGTACAATAAATCATTCAATGAAATTCCATTCTTGGAAGCTGCAGAACAGTCAAAAACTACTCTTGTCTTCGTAGTTGAGCTGTCTGTCTTAAGTACTGCATGATGAGGCATATAATAACGAAGTGTTGTAGTGGAAGTTGCCACTTGCATGTGACTCAGTACTTCATATTCTTGTAAAAAGTGCACCTAATCTTCCTTCAATGTTTGGTTCTTGATTAGTTTTCTTTCTAACTGATGTAATCTTCTTGTGGCCATCATCTTAGACTCATCTAACTTCTTAGGATCTTCTTTAAATGGAAGTCAAACCACAAATCTTCCTGGCGAATCTGTTGTATTCTGAGTGAAATGAGCGTCGCATGCTTTATCATCCATTGTTTTTGGAGTGTGATTCAACTCCTCAATCTCCCAGATTTTCTACAATTGGTGCTGTATACTGACTTCAGTCTTAGCGAAACATGATACTACCGGCCACCGTGGAATATTACAGGATCTTCCATAGTCTGAATATTTTCCTGCAAGTACCCAACCAAACTCTGTTTCCATTAAAACAGGATGATTATTATCACGATGTAATTTACCTTGGCGCTGAATGTATGAACAGACTTCTGCTCCCAACAGAATATCTATCTTTCCAGGCTCATGAAATTTAGGATCAGCAAATGAAATATTCCTAGGTAATTTCCAATTACTGCAGTCAATTTTCTCTGCAGGCAGATTTTCTGTCACCTTGGGTAAAATTAAGCAATCTACTGACATAACAAAGTCAGTTACAAATGATCCAATTTTGATACAAATTCCATGTTTGGTTTCTGAAACTGTATTGCCAATTCCTTGAACAGGTTTAGGACCATGATGTCGTCTAAGTCTTAACCTCTGAGCGCAGGCCTCTGATATGAAACATGACTGAGAACCGTTATCTACTCTACACGTCTGCCAAATACCCTTGTGATTTTTAACCTTAATCAATGCTGTAGACAACAAAATGTGTTTACGAGGTTCAAATTTCAATGCACAGTAGCTATTTACACCATTATCTGTGTGCAAGGGATCATAACTTGAATAACCTTCATTGTTACTGGAACTGTATTGCTGTTTGGAAGCATCAAGATGTACTAAAGTGTGGTGCCTTTTACCATAGGTGTGACAATTCGATGATTTACAATTTCTGGCTGTATGACCAGAGAGTAAGCAGTTAAGACACAGGTTGGTATCCTTAATAAAAGCTCTGCGTTCTAATACAGGAGCCTGAACAAATTCCTTACATTTTGATAAGGCATGTGAAGAATTACAATATGCACAGTTTAAGGCTGTTGAAAACTGGATTTGTGTTTGTGATTTACAACTTTCTGTGTGTTAACATTACGCCACCAATCTCCACCTCACACATTATGCCACCACACCCCACCTCACATTACGCCACCACACCCCACCTCACATTACGCCACCAGTCTCCACCTCACACATTATGCCGCCAGTCTCCACCTCATCACACATCACCACACCCCAACATTCACATGCCACCACACTCCATGCATCACTCCACTCACCAAGCCACCACACCACTCCACAATCATGCCACCACACACCCTACCTCACATAACATGCCACCAAACACCCCTCCTCGCAGAGCACACCACCATACACCCACATCACAACACGCCACCATACTCATCACCTCACACCATGCCACCACACCCCACCATTAAAACCATGCCACCACATCCAACCACACTCCACATGCCATGCCACTGCACACCCCAACTTACACACACCCCCACTGTACACACCTGATCACACACCACAACACCACACACCTCACCTTACGCACGACACCACACACCTCACACACCATACCACCATTCTACCACATCCAACCACACTCCACACACACCATCCCACTGCACACCCCACCTCACACACTACCCAACTGCATACCCCACCACACACTATGCTGTCACACCCCACTACACACTACCCCACCACCTACATCATGCCACCACATACCTCACCACACCCATCGTGCCACCACACCCCACCACCCACATCACTGCAATTAGACTCTTTGTAGGGCCAATAATATATTTGGGTCAGGGGTCTCCGTCTAGGGGATATGTGAATGGCAACCACAAGGTACCCAAGCTGAGCAGAACATTACTTCCACTTACTCGTGTTTTGCTCCTCACTGTAACTTTTCTATCTGACCTTACCTTAGTCATCTCTTGTTCTCTTCCGACCCCGATGCTATTAGGGTTCCTGAGGGCTAGGGAGTCTTTATTTTTCCAACCTCTCCATTTCTCTATAAAATCTTAACCCCTAACATGCTGACCTGTCATGGCACGTAATACGTCCTCTAATTGGTGATCAGAGGATATGGTCGGAGAATTTATTTTGATAATTCTCCCGGTCAGGTCGGTGAGACCCGTAAACCCACGACAGGTGTGGTCCTCCAGACATTCTGGGGGCTGTGAGAGAGCGATGCGACCGCCAAAACATAAAAATATGGTGCTCTCTAAAAAGTGGTTACATTTACTGTTAAGTCTCTTCAATATTTATGAAATATGACTCGAGGGGTAAAATGTTCCGGAGTTAAAATAGTCCCACATTCGGATCTCCGGGCGGGAACTACTTCTCGAGAACCAAAACATATTAATAGAAGATCTAACATCAGACTTCTACAATGGAATGCGGGTGGTCTCACACAAACAAAAAGAGTAGATCTGAATAAAATTGTATTTGACTATAACATAGATATATTTGTAATACAAGAAGCAAATCTAACAAATGATCAACTTAAATACTTCAATTTTACTGGATTTTCACTACACTTACTACCCAGAAATAGACAGATAAGTAGTGGAATATTAGTTGGAGTCAAAAAGGATATTAAATCCTCCTTTGAAATTGTTAAAGAAATGGATAACACAGATAAAAGTGAATTAATAAAGCTAAATTTTTGGGATAACAAAACACATCTACATTTATACAGTATTTACAATCCTCCCAGGAATGAACCAGATCTCTCACTTATTGACCAATTAAATAAAACAATCGTAATTGGGGATTTCAATGCCCATTCCAAAAGATGGGGTTATGAAAAAGTGGATTCTACAGGGAAGATAGTGGAAGAATTTTTGAATACCACAACTTTTGAAATTATTTATAGTAAAGAAGATCCCACAACCTTCATACATTACTCTGGAGCAGGCTACAACAGATATTGTTTCAAAAACTAAAAAACAAGTTATAGAAGATCCAAGTTCTGGTCACAGAGCAGTAATTGCTGATATAAAACTAGAGAATACAAATAACAGTCAAGGTCTTACGAATCTGTATTGGAACTTCAAAAAAGCAGATTGGAACAAATATAAAACTGAATTAGAACATAAATTTAAAGAACAAACAAACTCACAGCTGCATGACCAACCAGATCATATGAACAAAGAATTCTGTAGTCATCCTAGAAACCGCAAAAAAACATATTCCTCGTGGAAGAATTAAAAATTTCAAAACCTTTTGGAACCCCCACTTATAAGAACTGAAAATGCAAAGGGATATAGCTAGAAATACAGCTGAACAAACAAAAAATATATCAGATACACAAATATGGCGGAAGAAATGTGCCTCACTAAAAAAGAAATTAATACTGCTAAAAGGAATCACTTTAATGATTTCTTAGAAAAAATGGATTATAGGACAGATGGTAACAAAGCTCATAAGTTCATAAAAAATGTCAAGGACAGGAAAGAAAACAACAGCACACCTATCATACACAACAATAAAATATTAGTAAATGATGCAGTCATAGCCGAAACATTCAGTAAATATTATGCTAATTCACATAAAGTAACAAGAAATAATAAAAAGGAACGTAAAGAATTTAAGAAAGATTTGAAACAAGAAAGAGAATGTGATCCTAACACTCAGTGCAATATCTTTTTTCAAAATTTTAATATGCAAGAACTGAACATTGCAATAAATAATCTAAAAAACAAAAAGTCTCCTGGACCAGATCACATACATCCAGAGTTCATTAAAAACCTTGCAAAAACAGCAAAACAACAACTACTGAAACTCTACAATCTATCCTGGAAAACCACTGTACCTGCTGAATGGCGAAAAGCAATAATTGTCCCACTCTTGAAGAAAGACAAAACAGCATCAGAAATAAAAAATTATAGACCAATAGCTCTTACTAGCATAATAGCAAAAGTGATGGATAGAATGGTGACAAACAGGTTAAATTGGTTTCTAGAATCACAAAATTTAATATCCCCATGTCAAGCTGGATTCAGAGAGTTCCACTCTACAAATGAACAAGTCTTACTTCTCAGTCAAGAAATCAAAGACTCCTTCAATAGAAAAGAAGCTAATTTATCAGTTTTTATTGATTTCCAAAGTGCATATGATTCTATATGCAGAACAAAACTACTAAAGAAAGTAAAAAAAAAAAAAAAAAAAAAAAGGTATACAAGGTCCAATGTTTTCATGGCTATGTCATTTCCTAACACAACGCTTTATTGCAACCAGATATGGAAGAAATATATCTAAATACAAACAAGTACACCGTGGCTTACCACAAGGCGCAGTGCTCAGCACAACACTTTTTAATATATTTATTAACGATCTGCCACAACAAATACAAAAATCAGGTGTGAAGTGTGCACTATTTGCTGATGACTTAGTAATGTGGGCTTCAAAACCAAAAAGCAAAAGTACAGAACTAGAAAAAACCATGCAACAATCCTTAACCAACTTACAAAGGTGGACCAAAGAAAATTTAATGACTTAATACAACAAAATCAAACTACCAAATCTTTTCACTAAGAAAAAAGAAAAACACTAAAAATAAAACTAAATTTTGAGGGTCAACAATTACCAGAAACAAAGGCAGCAAAGTATTTAGGAGTTACATTTGATACCAAACTTACATGGACCAAACAAATAGAAAATGTAATACAAAGAGCAGAGAGGTGCCTTTCACTGTTAAAACGTCTAACAGAAATGAAGTGGGGATGTTCCAGAGCAACTCTTAACGCAACATACAATGTATATATAAAGCCATTATTTACTTACTGCAGCGAAGTTCTTGTAATAGCAAACACACACACACACACAAAAAAAAAAAAAAAAAAAAAAAAAAAAAAAAAAAAAAAAAAAAAAAAAAAAAAAAAAACCAACCAACCAATACCCCATTGAATATGAAATAGAAAAAGCGGCTCTTATTCAACACGAAAAGTTGATCAGACTCCCATTCAATACATGGCACAAGAGAAATTTTACACATACACTAAAGACTCAGGAGAACTTTCTTTCCAAAATTCAAGACATCAAGAAAAATGTACACCTTCCTAATTCAAAGGAAAACTTCATATCTAAAATAAGATTTGTAGCTTTCCTGGCGACGAACATATTCAAGATGCTCTCGGGCTTCGAGCCAGGTGTAGTGATGAAAAGACATCAACGTTTCGGGAGTGTACATCTCTCCCATCTTCATCATACACCTGGCTCGAAGCCCGAGAGCATCTTGAATATATTCATATCTAAAGTCAATCCAACACATACATTAGACATCACTTATTATTTACACCTGACAGAAGAAGTTAATAAAAGTGATACTCCAACTAGTGTTCTAAAATTATTGGCATTAGAGACAATCCATACTAGATTTCCAGAACATGAATGGCTCCATATTTATACCGATGGATCATTGATATCAAACCAAGATGGAGCAGGTGCTGGAGTCACATGTCACCTCTTTTCCCATTACAAATCTTTAAGTTATGGAACTCCTAACTTTGATGGAGAAATTGAAGCAATTCGAATGGCCCTACAAAACCTTTTGTACAGAATTTCACATTTTCAGCAAGCAGTTATTCTCTCAGATTCCAGGGCAGCAATTACTTCCAAGTTGTCACCAAAAAACGAAACAATTATAGAATGTTGGAAAATCCTTACCCATCTAACAGCACTTCAAAAACACCTAGTCTTCCAATGGATACCAGCTCACTGTGGACTGAGTGGTAATGAGAAAGCTGATTTTCTTGCAAAAAAGGGTACCAGCGGTGTACAAAAATCTATAGTTAATCTACCATTTTATGCAGCTAAAATATTAGTCAACTCTGAATTGAAAAATATTATTGCAAAATATTACTATGAAAAATCAAAGAATAAAAGGTGGGAACTACCAAACATTCAAACAATAATTCCTGAGTATTCCTCGAAAAACAGCAGTTTCAACCTTCAGGTTGATTACAGGTCATGATTGTCTGGCAAAACATTTAAACAGAATTGGGATATATTCTTCACCACTCTGTCCTCTATGTGATCTGCAAGAGGAAATGGATCGAGACCACCTTCAAATATGCCCGGCCACTTCTGGTGCCCCATTCATCAGTGAAAAATATTGGAGAGCAAGAAGATTAATGACTTCATTGTCAGAAATCCAGCAGTAGCTAACAACATTTGGCATGCTTGAGCAAGTTGTATTCCATTTTGGACTGATTATTTCTAGCGATTTACATTTTCTTTCTAGAAATGTAATAAGATCCTTAAATGCAGGAAAGTTATTTGAATCTAATGTATCTTCAAATTCTTTCTTTATAGTTACATCCAACTTATCTAACACTAGTTGAGGTACTATCAATTCTTCCAATGGAATTTCTATGTTTAACGCCTTGATTGCATTTAAGTTACTCATGGTTTGATTTATTAAGGCCCTAAGTTCCTTTGCAGATGATTTGTGAGCAGCGGGTGAACTCAACAAATGTGCAAGATGAGCTGAAGCAATAAGTCTTAAATTGTCATAACGATTGCTAATAATTTCCAATGCAACCTTGAAATTACAACTTGTGACAGGAATTTTAGCTATTAAATTATGTGCTTCTCCTGTTAGTGAAGAGAGAGGGTAGTGAAACCTCTGAATATCATCTAAAGTTTCATTGTTAACAACTAGGCTCTCAAAGGTATCAATAAAATGCTTAAAGTTTGTTATATCACCATTAAATGAAGGATTTTTTAGGAGTTGGAAATTTTATTGCCTTCATAGCGCTCCTTGTATGTGACAAGGGAGGGCTAACAGAACTGTTGCTAACATTTCCATTTGCACATTGAGCTAATAATTTAGCCATTGTTGCTTCTAAGCTGAAGTACAGCAATTCAAAACTTTCTCTGTCAGCAGAATGACTCTCAAAATTTTCAAACAATTCTAATTGAGATTGTGCCTCTACAAATTCATCCCTAATTTTAGGCAATTCCTTTACCCTTACCTCAATTGAATAAATTTCTGAGCCAGTTTGAAATTCATTAACAAATTTTGCAAGGCGAGTAAGACTTGCTTTCGCCACGGCTCGTTTTGTAATTTATAGCTTCTTATTTTGCTCTTCCATAATATTAGTCGCACAGCAATAAATATGATCCAGTTTGTTCCACCAAAGTGTTATAATAAAATATCGAGTGAGAGACAGCAATGAAAAGTGAGCAAAGGAATGGTATGGAACTAATTATAGAAGATATAGATAAGACAATGTGTCAATGTTACTAATGCAGAAAGCCAGTCAAGGTAGGCTAAATAACTAGTAACTAGATAATGGCTAACCTTTTGTAGAATCACTCTTGCCTGGTGCTGATGTTGCATTAGTAATTACTCCAGCCGCTTCGATTTCCCTCTTGATGCCGGCGTGAAGAAGATAAGACGGTTTCCTTTAATGTACATACATTACAAGTGCGTATCAATGTTTTCAATTACTATACGGTTTGCTGGCAATCTATAACAGTATCCGCCCCGGAGGACCAAATGAACTGTATCCTTTTTTATTATTTATTCTACATGTTATTTACATAGTGCATAGTTACCTCCCTTGGCAACCATCAAAATAGGCTAGCCAACCTTTCGACCGCAATTCAAATATCAGTCACTGAACAATAATAGTAATAATAATAATAATAATAATAATAATAATAATAATAATAATAATAATAATAATAATAATAATAATAATAATAATAATAATAATAATAATAATAATAATAATAATAATAATAATAATAATAATAATAATAATAATAATAATAATAATAATAATAATAATAATAATAATAATAATAATAATAATAATAATAATAATAATAATAATAATAATAATAATAATAATAATAATAATAATAATAATAATAATAATAATAATAATAATAATAATAATAATAATAATAATAATAATAATAATAATAATAATAATAATAATAATAATAATAATAATAATAATAATAATAATAATAATAATAATAATAATAATAATAATAATAATAATAATAATAATAATAATAATAATAATAATAATAATAATAATAATAATAATAATAATAAAATCAAGAAATACATAACAATGTGTAAAGATTTCAGATACAATCACGTAAAGAAGATTAAGATGGTTCGGTCATTTAATGAGGGTGGATAATAATAGGCGTACAAAACAAATTTTCAGACATATATACAAAAGTAAGAATGGTAACCAGAGGATGCAATGGATAAGGAAAGACTTAAATGAAATAGAACTAACAGAATAAATAATACAGGATATAGCAAAGTTAAGAAAGTTAATACAAAATTTCGAAGGCTTCCAGTTGAAAAAAAGAGAAGAAAACAACTACAGTTTGGACAGAAGAAAAAATCACTGTGACAGGATGCAGAAATATTGGAAAGATAGAAAGAAAAAAGAAAAGAAGTGGATATAAATGCATTGGGTTATTTAACGTGGTCCGTAGGTGGCCTGAAACGAAGGGGGAGAAAAAATAATAAAATTATTGTCATTGTGTATAATAGCTGGCAGAGACATCAATATGATATCTTACATACTGTGGATGTTCCAAATTTCACAGATGCGTTACTTTGTGGCAGGCATGTCAAACAGGGTGTTCCAGGGTGTGAAGAGAGGAGTCCACCCCTTCTTAACTGCAGTAGCATGCGCTAGTAGAACCGGTTTTCGCTTTGTTTTTCTCGCTCTCCGATTTGAAGGGAGGGAAAATAGGGGAATATTTTCACACTTGGCGAGTGATGTTTGACATGCCTGCTTTATGGGTATAGGTTATACAAGGAACGTGGGCAAAAGGTAAAGGGTAGAAAACCAAGGGGGACACCTCGCACACTGCAACCTCTATAGAGATCTTCTGCAGCTATCATCCCCCAGGATTAGAGGATGAAATTGAGGGAACCGTAGTAGGCCAGACGGTAGCGGCAGACAGAGACGTGGGGAAGTCCCTCAACGGACGGAGGAGACCTCTCTGACTGCGACCTAAATTACTCATTGTGGTTAGCACTCTCCAGGAGGAAGATATGAAATGAGCAACCATAGGAGGCTACAGGCCGCAGGCAGACAAACTACAGAGATGCGCGAAAGTGGATCAAGGTATCCTTTAGGGTTTACGGAGATTACTCATTGCTTTGTGCAGACATCCGCGCCATTTTCCGGCACCGCCATACCCACGAAATCTAGAAGTAGATACATCTAAAAGATGAGAAGGGAAGCGGAAAGATAGGGGCATGATGGAAAGGGAATCGTATTAGATGAGGAACCACACCAGAAAACCACGAAAAACCCTAGGTCAGAATAGGCAGTCGACATGAATCGAACCTGGTATCTCACTAAAGCCTCTGATGATACCGTGGAGCCATTTTGCTTGGTTGCATTACCTCAAAAAGCCCACTTTGTAGTTTTTGACCACATTTGCCCAATTTTCACCAATCGTTCCGCTTAATTTACGCATTCTTTCCAATGCGAAAGCATCCCTTAGTGAAGGCAAGGCAACAAAAAAAGGAAGAATGACGGACGGCAGCAAGCCCCGACTGCTGTGAACTTTGAGACCCTTCCTGTCGATCGACACGGTCATGTACCACTTGGCTGCCGGAAAGACACCCTGGAGAGCGAGCGAGAGAAATAGAGATGGTCATGATAAATGGGCCGAGCCGCCGAAAGCATGATATTGATATTCAAATGCTTTTGCTGGCAAGAGAACGTTGGGGTCAGCCAGGTTGTTGTATAATAAGGGCAGGAACCCTGAGGGAACGCTCGGCTGTGATATGAGGGAGGATAGGCTCGCTCCCGGCTTCCTCATTTGCCTAAACTTTATGAGTTCTCCTTTACAACGTACACTAATATCGTCGCTTGCACCAACTACAGTAACATTCTACCTCCTGTTAATCGAGCGCGCTCACAGCAAATGTTCAGATAAATACTACACGAAACATGCTAGTATTTGGCTGTTTGCCGAAACCACGTCAACACAAACATGGGCGTCCACAAGGGAGTTACAGTCGCGCAAATGTATCTACCCCCTCCCTCAATACAACGTGACATATTTAAAATATAGTTACAATTGACTCGTAATTCCAGAAACACGTTAAAGTTTAACACCATATTGAGATGTTTAGAAACAAGAACACGTCTTACCAGAATGATTGTTAATATTTCTATTATTTCATGTTATCGTTTAGATTTGACTTATAATCGTGCAAGCTATTGAAATATTTAATTAAATATCATATATTGGAAAGGGGTAGAATGAGATTGAAAAATTCATTGTCTCAGCCGGATCTTCCGGTCTCCGTCCGGCTGCTCTAACCACTGAGCTACCATGGCCAAGTAGCTCTCCAAGTGACTCTCATTTTTTTCGAAAAACCACAAGGAGATCTCAAATACATATGAGATAACATACCCTAATGGCGACTTACTATATTGTAAGTACTTAAGTACACTCCTTGTGTGGTTTATCGCGAAAAATGCGCGTGAGTTGGAGAATTTAATGTCGTTGGCCATGGTAGCTCAGTGGTTAGAGCAGCCGACCGGAGACCGGAAGATCCGTGGTTCAAATCCGCATTGAATTTTTCACTTCCATCGTACCCCTTTCCAAGCTTGTCCTACACGCGGCTGGTGTGGAAGAACCATTAATTCTCATAGAGCATATAGAATATTTTCCTTTTCATATGCATACGTTATTTCGTTTGCTAATAGATATTTGTGTTTTTATATTATGCCATACATTAATGCTGCACTTAAATCGGTTTCAGTGGTAACTAGGACGGACTATGCGGTCTAGTGATCAATTCTCTGACTTCCGAATGCAAAGGTTCTGGGTTCGATTCTGGGCTGGGGCAGGGAATTTTTCTTGAAACAGAATCACTCTCTATCACCCACAGAGTCAGAGAGTATGCATGTGGAAGTGACTTTGAGTGTATTTAATAGTAAAAAAATGATACAGCGTTGAGAACATCAACAGTTGCTCCTCATATGATTTGCCCATAGAAGCTAAAGGGGGCTACAAATAAATAGAAGTATAAAAACGGAACTAGGTGTAAATTGTACAACGAGTACTCAGAAACGTGCCGATGCTTTTGGTTCCTATAGTGGTTTTCTTTATTTGATGTGAGCAGAAACTCCTTAACTTCGGTTTTGGACAAATGCCCTGACTGAGCTATCTCATATTGGTGTCAATTCAAGTTAGACCCACACGCTTTAAACCAGCAGTGGCCAACGTTTGCGAAAGAGAGGACATTGGATTTACCTCCTTCCACTATACGCGGGATTCACCACTCTTTAACACTCAGATGTGTGTTGTGTTGCAGTGGCGGTTTGATTTACGAAAGGATTTTCAAATCTTATGCCATAGACATCTGTTCATTAGTGATTTGTTTGGTACTGCTTACGTTTAAGAAGTCTATCAACATTTGGTGACAAAGTCGATCTGCATAGCCTTAGAAGTGATCATCGCGTAACCTATTGTGACACAGAATTTTAATATAGGTCAATTTGGAGAAACTCTATTCGTAAATATATGTACTCCTATACACACTATTCTTGCAAATACTAATTTCTCTATGTACTTCATTTTAATGAAGAGGTCTTCTGAGGACATAGCCATAAAATTCAAGGTATGACTTAGAAACTGCCATGGAATTGTCTGTTTTTGTCCGTCACTGGATATTGACTGTCTAGTTGTGTTCGTAGTCGGCACAGGCAAGAACTCCGGCTGAAAGAGGAAATGGAGAGTAGCATCTAATTACGTAAGCGTCTCCAAAGGGACAAAGTTGGACATTGCCGCTTTAACCTATGAACATAGGTCATGCCTAAGTGAGGTGCGAAGGGGGGAGTAGAAAACATATCCATATGAGTAGGTGGAAGCCGTGCGTCTCGTTATTGATGTCAGAAGTGTGGCACTCAAACATTAGCCTATGAACACGAGTCGGCTTCAGGCTCAAGAGCGAAAGAAGATGGTGGATTAACACAAACAGAAACGGAGTGCTAGAGCCAGGTAAGGGACGAACGTTTAGAGTGTTAGAGACCGTTAGTATTTCGTTACCAACATGAACAACTGCGCATTTTAACGACACGATTCCTTTGGACTGTAATGTATTTCATAAATCTGGAACTTCACTAGCCATGGTTATCAAATACGTATTTTAAAACCACCAATGGAATACCAAACAGCTCAGAAACCAAACGAGGAAAGTATTAAACACGAAGATTTAGGTTGACAGAGACAAAGTAGAATGGGTTGTAAATATTCCATAAATATATGTACACAAAACGACAAGGAACACCAAAATCATGTTGGAATGCCTTTCGAAGGTAGGGCATACACAAAAGCCGAACGGGATGGCTCAGGTGGTAAAGTCTCTAGCTCGCATTCGGCAGGTCGCCGTGGCCAAGCTTCCTGACCCATGGGCTTTCACTCGGAAGTTTTCCCGGGTTCCCAGGCGAATGTTGGGAAGTATTTCTATATCGTTCGAACTTCCTGTACCATAATTTCGCTATACTAATGATTTCATTTCACCCTTCATCACGATAGGTTATTTTAAGGTTGGAAGCGTCGGCGAGCATCGCGGCAGCAGCACAGCTGGGGCAACAAATGTGCCCTGGAAATTCGTCCCTCGGATTGGAACGAGAGCCTACTGCTTCACGCCCCCCCCCCCCCATGGGATGGTAAAAGTCTGAAGGAGAGAGGAGAGCCGGTTTCCGAGCCTCGTCCGTCCATCCGTCCATTCGTCCATTCGTCCATTCGTCCGTCCATTCCGTCCGCCCGTCCGCCCGTCCGCCCGTCCGCCCGTCCGCCCGTCCGCCCGTCCGCCCGTCCGCCCGTCCGCCCGTCCGCCCGTCCGCCCGTCCGCCCGTCCGCCCGTCCGCCCGTCCGCCCGTCCGCCCGTCCGCCCGTCCGCCCGTCCGCCCGTCCGCCCGTCCGCCCGTCCGCCCGTCCGCCCGTCCGCCCGTCCGCCCGTCCGCCCGTCCGCCCGTCCGCCCGTCCGCCCGTCCGCCCGTCCGCCCGTCCGCCCGTCCGCCCGTCCGCCCGTCCGCCCGTCCGCCCGTCCGCCCGTCCGCCCGTCCGCCCGTCCCCCCGTCCCTCCGTCCGTCCACCCGTCCCTCCGTCCGCCCGTCCGCCCGTCCCTCCGTCCGTCCGTCCCTCCGTCCCTCCGTCCCTCCGTCCGTCCGTCCGTCCCTCCGTCCCTCCGTCCCTCCGTCCGTCCGTCCGTCCGTCCGTCCGTCCCTCCGTCCCTCCGTCCCTCCGTCCCTCCGTCCCTCCGTCCCTCCGTCCCTCCGTCCCTCCGTCCCTCCGTCCCTCCGTCCCTCCGTCCCTCCGTCCCTCCGTCCCTCCGTCCCTCCGTCCCTCCGTCCCTCCGTCCCTCCGTCCCTCCGTCCCTCCGTCCCTCCGTCCCTCCGTCCCTCCGTCCCTCCGTCCCTCCGTCCCTCCGTCCCTCCGTCCCTCCGTCCCTCCGTCCCTCCGTCCCTCCGTCCCTCCGTCCCTCCGTCCCTCCGTCCCTCCGTCCCTCCGTCCCTCCGTCCCTCCGTCCCTCCGTCCCTCCGTCCCTCCGTCCCTCCGTCCCTCCGTCCCTCCGTCCCTCCGTCCCTCCGTCCCTCCGTCCCTCCGTCCCTCCGTCCCTCCGTCCCTCCGTCCCTCCGTCCCTCCGTCCCTCCGTCCCTCCGTCCCTCCGTCCCTCCGTCCCTCCGTCCCTCCGTCCCTCCGTCCCTCCGTCCCTCCGTCCCTCCGTCCCTCCGTCCCTCCGTCCCTCCGTCCCTCCGTCCCTCCGTCCCTCCGTCCCTCCGTCCCTCCGTCCCTCCGTCCCTCCGTCCCTCCGTCCCTCCGTCCCTCCGTCCCTCCGTCCCTCCGTCCCTCCGTCCCTCCGTCCCTCCGTCCCTCCGTCCCTCCGTCCCTCCGTCCCTCCGTCCCTCCGTCCCTCCGTCCCTCCGTCCCTCCGTCCCTCCGTCCCTCCGTCCCTCCGTCCCTCCGTCCCTCCGTCCCTCCGTCCCTCCGTCCCTCCGTCCCTCCGTCCCTCCGTCCCTCCGTCCCTCCGTCCCTCCGTCCCTCCGTCCCTCCGTCCCTCCGTCCCTCCGTCCCTCCGTCCCTCCGTCCCTCCGTCCCTCCGTCCCTCCGTCCATCCGTCCCTCCGTCCCTCCGTCCCTCCGTCCATCCGTCCATCCGTCCATCCGTCCATCCGTCCATCCGTCCATCCGTCCATCCGTCCATCCGTCCATCCGTCCATCCGTCCATCCGTCCATCCGTCCATCCGTCCATCCGTCCATCCGTCCATCCGTCCATCCGTCCATCCGTCCATCCGTCCATCCGTCCATCCGTCCATCCGTCCATCCGTCCATCCGTCCATCCGTCCATCCGTCCATCCGTCCATCCGTCCATCCGTCCATCCGTCCATCCGTCCATCCGTCCATCCGTCCATCCGTCCATCCGTCCATCCGTCCATCCGTCCATCCGTCCATCCGTCCATCCGTCCATCCGTCCATCCGTCCATCCGTCCATCCGTCCATCCGTCCATCCGTCCATCCGTCCATCCGTCCATCCGTCCATCCGTCCATCCGTCCATCCGTCCATCCGTCCATCCGTCCATCCGTCCATCCGTCCATCCGTCCATCCGTCCATCCGTCCATCCGTCCATCCGTCCATCCGTCCATCCGTCCATCCGTCCATCCGTCCATCCGTCCATCCGTCCATCCGTCCATCCGTCCATCCGTCCATCCGTCCATCCGTCCATCCGTCCATCCGTCCATCCGTCCATCCGTCCATCCGTCCATCCGTCCATCCGTCCATCCGTCCATCCGTCCATCCGTCCATCCGTCCATCCGTCCATCCGTCCATCCGTCCATCCGTCCATCCGTCCATCCGTCCATCCGTCCATCCGTCCATCCGTCCATCCGTCCATCCGTCCATCCGTCCATCCGTCCATCCGTCCATCCGTCCATCCGTCCATCCGTCCATCCGTCC
Organism: Tenodera sinensis; assembly: GCA_030765045.1. Taxonomy (NCBI): domain Eukaryota; kingdom Metazoa; phylum Arthropoda; class Insecta; order Mantodea; family Mantidae; genus Tenodera; species Tenodera sinensis. Next base: position 218,471,646 of record CM060962.1, on the reverse strand, counting down.
ATCCGTCCATCCGTCCATCCGTCCATCCGTCCATCCGTCCATCCGTCCATCCGTCCATCCGTCCATCCGTCCATCCGTCCATCCGTCCATCCGTCCATCCGTCCATCCGTCCATCCGTCCATCCGTCCATCCGTCCATCCGTCCATCCGTCCATCCGTCCATCCGTCCATCCGTCCGTCCGTCCATCCGTCCATCCGTCCATCCGTCCGTCCGTCCGTCCGTCCGTCCGTCCATCCGTCCATCCGTCCATCCGTCCATCCGTCCATCCGTCCATCCGTCCATCCGTCCGTCCATCCGTCCGTCCATCCGTCCGTCCATCCGTCCATCCGTCCATCCGTCCATCCGTCCATCCGTCCATCCGTCCATCCGTCCATCCGCCCATCGGTCCATTCATCCGCCCATCCGTCTATCATTTGCCGACCCGCCTGCCCATTTCCCTGTCTGTCTATATATGTTAGATAATGTTGGGGACAATGGGTAGCGCAGTTTAACACACTGACTTACTATTAATGTTTGACCATAGCGGATAGAAGGGAAAGTGTGAGCTCTCTCGCTAGTTTACTACACGATCAGTGGTCCCTTGGCAACTGACCGAAACAGTGGCGTGGCGATCGCAGTGGCCTCAAAATGCGGCCAAACTGCCTAATGTGATTCGGAAGTACAGACATAGTTTTATACGTATGCGTTTTGAGTTATGAGTATTTAGGTATATAACTTGTGAAATTGCTTCTAAGTTTGTGCATAAATGTGTGTGTTCTTCAAAGCGTAAGTTTCAAGTAACATCAATAATTGATTAAAAATGCCAACTTGTTTTGTTACGGGTGTCGTTCAGGATACAGAAACTGCTCAGAAGCTAGACTTTTTATACTCCTTCTAAAGAAAAAATCTGTGTTACAAACGGGAAAAGTCTATTCCTAGGAAAGACACTAAATTATCTGTTAAATCCAGTATTTGTGACAAACATTTTCCAGAGGACTTCTTAGTGAAACTTGATTCATTCGTTGTGCATGGAAAACTAGTTGAAATCCGTAGAATAAAATCGCGGTTAAAGCCAGGGGCAATTCCCTGTATATATCCTAATTTACCCAGGTACTTAACTACAATGCAGAAATCCCGAAAATCTCCAAAAAACAGACACAAAAAATTACTGAAAAAGCAATATTCAACAATCACTAAATTACCAGATGCAGGATCTAGTCAACCAGTTCTTAATTCAAACGCACCGTCCTTCAACAATGAGGAAATCACAGAAAACAGTTCTAATTCCTCCAACGTCACAAACACAAGTGTCAATAATGAAATTGCTACACTGAAGAAAAGAATTAGAAACCTCAATAGAAATTTAGTTAGAACTAAAATCCTGCTATCTAAAGAGAGGGCTAAATTTAAAATAGTAGAAGAGAAACTCGCTACTAATTGTTGCGATCATAAACGCAATTTAAATTGTTTAAGTAAAACACAAAAGCTGGTTCTAGATAGAATGCTTAAAAATGTCAGAGGAGCTCGAAGGGGATGCGTTACACCAATGAATTTCTATTAGAAAGCTTGTTATTTAAAATTAAAAGCCCTAAAGGTTATAGACATTGCTTAACTCATGAATTGCTGCCCCTGCCTTCTGAAGCCCATTTAAGGAAATTATCTAAAGGGATAAAGTGCACAAATGGTATAAATAGCAATGCTCTAAATGCGATTTCTACTACGTTCAGTCTACCCCTCTGAATGTGTGGTTAATATTCTTTTGCAAGTCGAGGCTATTTTAGAGAAGAAAATGTGCTCGTCTGAAAGATTGTGGGGTGATATATTTTACGAGTGCTTAGATAACATAGACGAAATCATATTAGGACCCAGTGCAATAGGATGCTGTGTGGAACACAAACTGGATTTAGTTGGAAAGTTAACACTACATTACATGAAGTGTCGCTTCTTTTTTCGTACCAAGGAAATCAGTAGAGAAATGACGTCATCGAAGTCAGCAAAATCAACACGTTAACTCTCCAAGGTCTCCAATGTCTAAATCCACGGTGAGTTTCGATATTTTATATACATAACATACATAATTTGCATTATGGTTTAATTTTTCAGCGTAAATTCACGTAAGCCGATATTTCCCATTGTTCTTCATTAATTATAATACCCATTATTGTAAAATAGCATCCTATATTATGTGTAAAGGAAAGACGATGTTTCAAAACAATATTTCAAATATTCGTGTTTACGATTTTAGGTATTTAAAATGCTAATTGATAATATGAAACCCATTTTCACCATGCATTCATGAACTAAAGTGAAGCGACCGCGACACCAGTGCCATCTTGTGAGCGAACCATAGTAACTCCCGAAGAGCTCACACTATCTCTTCTATCCGCTATGGTGTTACTTATCTTATCTCGTATTTTTAGTGATAATCTTGCTTCATATAGACTTTTAACTTTTAACTTTTACTGGCTGTATTTGGCATCGTTCTTCACTTAATGTGGTACATAATCTTTTTCTTAAAACTTTATCAAAGACTTTTATATAATCCACAAATATAATGTAAGTTGGTAAAATAAATTCTCTTCTCCGAATTATTTGTTGCATCACAAACACACAATCCGAACTGAATCGTCCATTCCTAAGTTCACATTGTATTTCATGTTATTTTACTTTGTTAATTTTATTCCATCTCCTTTTTTATAAATGAGGATTACTATTGCTTTAGTCCATTCTTCTGGTGTTTTAAATGTTGTCCAACATATATTTGATATATTCAAGAAATGTTTTATTTCCATAGGTGCTTGTTTCAAGAGTTCTATATTCAGGTCCATATATCCTCATCTTGAGCTTTTATTATTAGAGAAAGATTGTAGAATTTTCCTCGTAATCTTGAGTCGTCTGCAGCAGGATTGAAACATGTAATAATATGTTTCACTCGTAATTTACACACGTTTTAAATATCGGATATTCAAGGTGTGGCATTTTCTAGTGCTGCCATCAACGTGGGTAGGTATTTTTCGAGTGCGTTACAGACGCTTTCTACATGATATTGTTTTTCCTTTTTCCCCCAGACCTGCTTCTCTAGGTTGTTACGAGAGATTAAGAAGTGACAGCGTTTGGTGCAACGGTATAGCTGCAGGGTAAGGTACTTGAGCTTACTGGATCCCTGTAATGATCGGATTCACGGTATTTTGCTCTGCTGGGGTTGGGAAGTGAAAAGTTATTCGCCAGTGGCGGTTTGCTCAACAACTCATAACTCGAACTGGAGATGTGAAGAGAGCAGACGCCAAGTTTGTTAGACAATTATATCTTTTCATGTACACTAGGAGTTTCATTTAGGGCTATGAACTGGAAAATACAAAAATAATGGCATTTTATGGAACTGGTATAGTGTGAGCTAAAATGATCCCTAATTAATATTACTTCTACACCAACAGAATTAAATTACAAGTATACGGGAGTATGCATAAGCCTCTGACGACGAGGACCCGGGTTTGATTCCCGGTACCGGCATGGGATCTTTCCCCCGCTGGAAGGTCTGGTACGGGGTGCACTCAGCCTCGTTAAGTCCCTGAGGGGCCAATTGAGGAGCTATCCAGATAGAAAAGTAGCGTCCCTAAAAGGTCAAGTAGTCGCCTTACGGTCGGTGGAGTCGGCGTGCTGACCCCTGCGACCTTTAACCTCCACTCCTCCGTGGCCTTGGCTGTGGCTGGAGGACGCAGCGGCCTTCCGATGAGAGTAACCTGTGCATAGAGGAGACGCTCTGGGGATTATTTTTTATGTATAAGCAATAACAGAACTGAATATATAAACAAGCACATTTGTTTATTTCAATGGTATTTGTGGTACAATTAGAAGAAGTTTAGAAAAGAAAGGTAGGAACCAAATCTTAAAATCTGTCAAACTTCCAGTGCTAGTAGTTTTGTTATAGTATAATTGTGAATTTAGGACTTTAAACAGGGACTAATTAAGAAGTACTACTTTGCAAAGCGACGAAGCGTATTGACCTTGCTGGTGGAGCATTGCGATCACTCCTTATCTTGTTTATTAGAAGAGTGAAATAATATTAACTTGGCTTATAGTCAGTGATAAAACACAAATAGATGATCTCTCGCGCCTACCGATATATGAGACGTTGCTGTCCTGAAGATACAATTGCATCTGAACAGAGTGTATCCACACTGTCTCGCCTTGTTTGTGAGATAAGCACGCGTAAACAACTGGGCAGTTTCACATTCTTTCCGATACGCCTCATAGCTTTGCCAAGTAGTAGTAGGAACTAAATCATTGGGCTGGGGAAGAGTACCTCGAAGGTGTGAGCAAAGTAGTCCCTCTACTCCTTACATACAGTAGCATACATAGACACATTAGGTGGAATCGGTTTTCCCTTCAGGTTTTCCGCTTTGGTGGTCACAAAGGGAGGAGAATTAGAAGTATGACTTAATACATTGGGAGTCTGTTCCCCAGATCTGGTCTAATCCAGCAAAGTTGATGATGATGATGAGGAGGAGGAGGAGGAGGAGGAGGAGAAGGAGGAGGAGCAGGAGGAGGACGACGACGAGGATGCCGACAATGTGCGCTTAAAAATTGTCCATTTTTTCACAATTTTGCTAAAACTGAAGTGCTATGCCTATTTATCGCTCCAAATGGCTTGAGTACAATCCATTCGTGTGAAAATTGATCAAGTTACCGCAATGCCGTCGACTTCATTGGCCCACCTCTAAAATAAAGTCAAAGAAACTGTTTTACTTCACCGAAAGGTCCTTTACCTATTAATAGTTAACGTAAGATTAACAATATGAGCAGTTTTGTGAAGTGTAGTAAATTACTGCTATTTCTTTAGAAGCTTTAAATATTAAAGATCAATAATTTAGTCACACTGACACAGTATAAATTACTTAGGAGATGTAACTGCTATTTTCTCGGTTTTATACACCCCTTATTGGTGCAGTTCATCAAATGGATATTGAGCTTCTTCACAAAGCTCAGGAGACGTCCTAAATACAAAATGTGTACT
>CM060962.1:218434153-218454153 GCA_030765045.1 Tenodera sinensis | reverse complement strand
ATCAAGGGAAAGGGGGCCTTTTAACACGAGAGCCATTCGCACTCCTGAGTGTTTTTTGAAGAGGGGTCGTTCGTGAAAGGTAATCCTGGTATTTCCTTATTCATCAATAGCAGGCAGTGACCACCGCTTTCTTTAACTCTTTCTAATATACCATATACATATAAATACCCTGAACAAAATTGGGCCATGTTTACATCCTTATCTTAGTCCCATCTTCTGCTCCATAAGCTCAGTTACCCCATCCTTTCCGTAATTTATCCCACATCTTATCCGTCCATATCCTATTTTATCTATTTCACTATTAAATTCATCAACCACCCCTTTTTGTGCCATTTCCACCTATGTAAGTGCTTCTCCTTTGAAAAAAAGAAAAAAGAAAAAGACACACATATAAACTCTTTTATTATTTATTCATTACTGTCTGCATTACCAGTATATTGTCTGTTGTTCCCCGTCCTTTCCTGAATCCTTTCTGAAATACTGATTGGTTTCCTTCAATCTCTGCTCATTGTTGTACTTTTTGCCCACCTTCGTCATTATCCGAGTATAAATTTCCCCCAGTATCGATTTTTGCAGATTATTTTGTTGTTTTCTGACTAGATCGTTTCCCTTTCACCTTTATAAATCGGCACTACCATGAAGAGAGCTTGAAATGTCTTCAAATGAATCTTCCATAACTGTTCATCGTATTGCCGGAACAATGGAGATGCAGAAACTGATAGGTAAGCTCGTGGATCACTCACCACACTGAAGTGGAATGGATGAGCGTATCAAGCATGCACTATGATGTTACTATGTAAATAGTTAGAATCAGAAAGACATATTTGTGGACAGGAAGTAAACGATAACAGTGTGACAAAATTACACAATCATTCCGGTTACTCTTCTGTCACTTGTCTTCTAAACTTTTACGACAAACCCACAGTTTCCTTTTCGTCGTTAGCACTGTCTACAGTTTCTCGGGCTATCATAACTCACAAACTTTTACTTCTCGTAACCTTACTCAGTCCTTTTAGTGACTTTAATCCCCTCTTCTATCTCTCATGTCCTAATTACGACGTTACAGAAACTCGCAATGCTCGCTGAATCGACGCGTGAATGAATCGACGATACATAGACACAGCTATCTTGCACTCACTGAAACACTCATCAACTCATATTCGTAGCTCAATTCTAACATGAGAGAGCCATCTTAACTTCTCCGAGGAGGCTCAAGGCCATCTTTATCTAAACAGGCCTGTAGAGATTACGTTAATGACGTCATCACGGGGGGCTCATATTTTGCTTGTTTAATACGGGAATGCAACATATCAGTATGTGGTTGGAACGCTAAGAAGTTACTTGTGCCTTACAACGTGTCAGTAAACAATTAAGTGATCGAAAAATCTAATTACAAAGTGGTGTAGTTTTTAATACAAAATGCCTAGGAAGTGTTGTGTGCCGGGTTGTACCTCAAACTACAAAACAAGTGTAGAAAAGTAGGTTACAGTATTTTCGTTTTCAAAGGATCCACAGAGGAGAGAGCAGTGGGTACATGCTATTCACAGGGATAATTATGAAACAGATGTGGTATGTATGAAACATTTTTCTGAACAGCACATATTGAAGGAATTTACTGCTACGCGAAATGATGGAAGCGTTTTGTAGCACCCAGAACAACTTCTAAACTTACTGAAAATCCATAGCATTTCGTAAATGACTCAAAGATGACAAAATTGTTGATTTTCAGAGCTTTAAAAATAGAATTAGTGCCATGAAATTAGAGGGATTCACCGTCATCATAAAAGAAAGCTGTGAAATTCATACTGAAGAAATTCCTAAAAGTGTAACAGCATTAAAAATTAATTCCAATTTTATTATTTAGGTTCTATGGGGTAAAATCGTAATACCCAATAGTAAGTTTAAATGCATTCTCGGTAAACAAATGATATTGGATAAATGGTCTAAATTTGATGCTCTTTTGGTTCACAATAGCAAGTGAACAAACAGAACATAAACTACTTCATTTTAAAGGAATGTTGGGAGGACATGAATGAAGATTCCACAGAATATCTAAAACCTAAATTCCTAGAAGAGCAGGTGAAAATGGTCAGTCAAAGGTAAATTAAATATACGCCCGATACCCTGTTATGGACGTATTTATTTTTCTCACCCAGTAGCTTACAGACAGTTACGTGAATCCACTGTTCTTTCTTTACCCCATCCTGATTTCCTCAGACAACTTTCTCAACCCCTCAGTCCTGATAGAAACTCTTGCATTTAAAATATTTATCAGAGAAGGTGAAAATGTTTGGTGATCACGAAAAAGTAGTAAATTTGTTGAGACATATGAGCAAGAATTTCTTAAAGTAGAAAACCAGAGAAACTTAATTCTACATTTAGGTGCTGAGACATGTGATATTAGTAATATCGGTGCTGACTGTAATGCTTGTGATTGCGAGTTACCGGTCTGCGAATTTGACGAGGAAAATAATAAAGGTAATAACGAACATCCTCTTGAAAAACTACTGCATTATTAAACAAGAGAAAAAAAAAAGAAAAAAAAAGAAAACAAAAGAAAAGAAAAAAAAGAAACTGGAGATACATCCGCATTGAGAAGGTAAGAAGCATGCTCTGCCATTAACAACTATGCAAAGGAGGTTTTCCACTAACATACTAACACACATTAAGTTTTAATACGAAATGTGAAAATATAAATGAATGCACGCTTCTTCCAGCGCAGAAATACTGTAAAACATGTGTTTATTCCGTATGAATTCCTTGGAACGTCGGCCTCGCGTTGTGACGTCACGAATCGCATATTCAGGCCTGTTACTTAGAGATGGCCTTGGAGACTACGATCGCGCCACTGAAGATGTCCACCGCAGATGTGGACGAAACGTCTGGGTACTTAAACTCCAGGAGACCACGGCCTAACAGCTCGGAAATAACTCCTAGATATATCAATTAACAATTCACTCACTAGCTGACTCTGCTGCTTTCTCGTATGTATACCGGGGATGATATCACAAGGACTTTTCTCGATTCTATACGCACGAGCCGGAAATGACTCAGCTATAAGTCTCGAGAAGGCGCCAGAAAAGTCCCTTTTGCTTCTGTCGCTTCCACTGTTACAGTCATTAACACACAAAAAGTTTCGCGAGTTGGCCTGACCTTGAACACCTTGCCCACTTCCTGGCCCGGCATGTGTTGAAGTAGCTTGACCCCGTCCCGCCATTGTTGTGCACCGAGTCCAACTTCACACTACGTAATATTGATGTGAGGACTGTTGTGCTGGCTTCCATTCCTGCTCACGTCTCGTTGACTCATAGGAGTTATTTTGGACAATTTTGGTGATGCTTATGCTGCTATACTTCAGATTTTGTCCCTAGCTTAATTTTAAGTTGTGGTCAGTGGAGAGTAAGGATGCTTGCTGGGGTTCTATGCCCCAAAGCTGGAAGTTGACCTCAGTCGATCAGGATCTGGGTACGGAGTAGTTGGAGAGTGAAAGCAATTGGCTTATTAATACCAGATCTCATAACAGTAAGTATGGACAGTACATTCGTCACTGGCCGTATGTTCCTGCCACTATTCTCTGTTAATTTGTTCGCCCAGAATTGCTTTTGTGACACTTCTCACCCTACACCTCTGGGCACATGTAACGCTAATTTCAACTCGTGATCTTTACAAAAATATACAGCAATTTATTTACCGAAAGTAGTTATAGTCCCTCCTTAAGCAGTTGAATTAACGATTTTTTCGCCTCTAGATGGCGTTAGTGTCGCTTGGCGCTAGTGTCGCAATTTGATGGCGGGAAATTTGAAAATTTCAAGATGGCGGAAAATTTGAAAATTTGAAATTTTTCCCGCCATAGTGGTAGATTTCAAATTTTCAAATTTTCGCCCCATTTAATGTTTTTCAAATTTCGCGCCATGAAAATGCGACACAGTGAAAAAACTTAAAATGTCGTTAAAGTTGAGAATTTGAAATTTTTTTCTGTGAGCGTAGTTAATTTCAAATTTTCAAACTTCCCGCCATCAACGGCGCGCGCGCGCCGGGCGCCACTAACGCTATGGGATTATCGTTAATCCGATTGCTTAAGGAGGGACTGTTGATTAGATTATTTATTTTTATTGAGAAGATGCATTGAAAAACAGTTTAAATTATTGTTGTACGAAAAAAGGAGTACAAACCTGCTTGTTGGTTGTAGAAAGTTGGTTGCAAACGATGTGTTCCGTGTGGGTTGGATGGGTAATGATGAAGGATGACTTATCCGTTGAGGAGCAAGTGCAAGTGGCCACCTTGAGGACAAGTGAGAGTGACGAAGCCGGAATTTGCAGCAGGAGGAGCCGTGGTATGTCTTGCAGGGTTGGCAGGTCGTTCCTCCACGAGAGCTCGGTACCCACTGAGGGTAAAATGAGACGTCTATGTAGATGAAAGAGTTATCCGGTGTAAGAGCTGTGTTTGCGATCGCAGACACACCCGCTGGGGTGGGGAAGGGGTGGGGGGATGGGGTTTTCTGGCACAGGAAAAAACCGTTGAGATTTTACCACCAACCGTTGCTATTTGAGATGATTTAGCCGTTGAGGAGCAAGAGCAAGTTGACAGCTGGAACAAAAGTTTGAGTGACGAAGCCGGAATTTGCCGCAGGAGTAGTTGTAGGTCTGGCATAGGGTTGGCATGTCGTTCCTCTACGAGAGCTGGGTCCCAGCTGAAGGCAAGATGAGACGTCTATGTAGATGAAAGAGGTATCAGGTGTAAGCGCTGAGGTTGCGAACACGCCCACATCCGTTGGTGAGGAGGGGTGGGGGAAGGGGTGGGGAGGGGAGGGGGAGATTGCGATATACTACATCCGCAGGATGGGGTTTTCTAGCACAGGAAAAAACCGTTGAGATGTTCCCACCAACCGTTGCTTTTTTTGAATAAAATAATATGATTGGTGGACCTTGAGCGTGTGGATGTTGAACGAGTACTCTGTCTTGACGGACGCTAAGCATCCAATCGCCGAGAATGTCATAATATATGTCGGTGAATGGTCCATCTGCCGAGGTACATCCGCTCTAGGTTTTTTATCATTTGCTGCATTTTGAATGCCGAGATGAATTGTTGCTCGTAGAAAACGAAAAAAGGCACGTGATTTGCGGAAGGGAGAAGTGATGTGATCTTGACGGGTGTTGGGAAGCAAAGAAGGGAAGGATCTTGGAGGAATGGGGAAACGTGATATGCGGAAGTGACGTGGTATGATCTGATTGGATAAAATAAAACGAGTTGGGATTTGGTCTTTAGGATTCCAAAATGACGCTGATTGGTGGAAATAACGAGATATGTCGATTGTTTCTCTCGTGGCTTAAGAGGCCAACAGACACGCACCGCATACATGATGGAACTTGTCTAGTATGCATTCGCGCACGTGCCAGATCATCCACTTACGATAAGGTGTTATATATCGCGACAGTTTACCTCGAAATATGTCATATAAGAATAAAAGCTTAAACATGTAGTTGATTGAAACATAGAATAGTTTAATGATGTTAAGCAAACACACAGTGGCGCAAAATGAACAAATATATGAATATAACATAGTTCAGAGCAATAATGAATTGTTTGTTTTTTCTTGTTTGCTTGTCAAATCACACACACATGGTCAATGATGTTTTTTTACTGGAGAGGAAAGCGTTAGCAAATTGTTTTCTTATTATTTTAATACTAGCGGAATAAATATGTTATCGATAGCTGGGAAAAGAATCAAGAAGCTTATGAACAATTATTAACAACTATGAAAATAAGGATATTGAGTGAAAAAGCCGTTTGAATGTTACACATCAGAATTGTTTCCAGAAGTATAGTATTAATTTAGGAGAAATGTTGTTACTTTCACTGCCCTTCCTTCTACAAACTGTTTCATACACAAGACGGAGAACAGAGGACAACGGAGAATTATCACAAAAAAAAAAAAAAAAAAAAAAGAAATATAAGGTATTTGAAAATTAAAACCGACAGCAAAGAATATATTGGGAATTCATAATGTTACAACAAGTGTATTTTGTATCATTTGTGGTTTTTTTTCCAGCTTAGCAAGTTTTTGTGTGCCTGTTACGATTAAAAACGTATATCAAGGAATATACACTTGATTCAAGTTAAGATAACAAGATAATTCAAAATATGGATTATACTAGCTGAAATATGCATTGTTACCCATAGTTTGATGATTTATCCCTTCAACTATGAGACGTTGGACTTTGGTTGTGCATGCACATAGCTTAAACAAAGATTTAATTAAAAACTCTTATAAAACAGAAAGTAAACAAAATAAACACACCAGGAAAACACAATCCAAAACAAAAAACTCTGTTGCAAAAACAGGGATCCAATTCTCTTTACACAGGCACAGTAGATGGGGAAAAAGTTTTCGCTTGACACGGAGAAAAATCCCATGACGATCGTCCAAGCAACTGAATAACACTGATGAACGAGGCAAGATGCTAGTTTAAAAAACGCTGAGAAATCAAGAAAAGATTTCTGCTACGAAATATGACCGTTGGCATTTTAAACGATCTTAGAAATGTTCAAGAAAATACCTGAAAATGCAGTTTTTGGCCGACAGTTGGGGGAAATCGACTGACGTGGCAAGATGCTAGTTTAAAAAACCTGAAGCAATCATTACCAGACTTCCGGTATGCAATATGACCGTTTTCTTGAAAAAAAAACTGAACTTGCGCACGAGCTAAGCGTCATGCCGAGGCAAGGTGGGAGGTGGAGGGGGGAGAAGCGAAGTCAGCTAAACAAATCCTGCACACTCCACAACCTATGTCAGAAAGTCACGTAGCCTACTTTTCCTAGCAAGATGTGAACCGATGACTGACCGGAAGTGTCACGTTTGCTTGTGCATAAATAGAGGGCGTATGATATCTCTTCAGCGGTTCTGTTTGAGTGCGTCTAGGATAACATTACGACACCTGTTTTGTACGTGTGTATATGTGAAGTGAACGGTTTGCTTTCAGAGTTCATAAGGCAATAACATAATTATAGCTCGCTGTACTTGATAATGAGACATTTAACGGACTGAGCAACCGAAAATTGTGGGTCGCGATAAGCAGTCCTTTGTTTTTTGTTTTTTAAAAAAAGAGTGAGGTGTTTAAGCGGTTTGTTGGAGAGCGAATTGAAAGCGATCTGGGTTGAAATTATACGGCTATTATAACTTTATAACATAAAATAACACCTAATACGAATTTTTTAATTTTTTTGCAGAGCGCATCCAAAGAGTTTTGGAAAACTGTGTGTGTACTTTAAAACAAAAAGAAAAGGTTTTAGTTTTAGATGGTATCGCAGCATGGAACCGGAACCGGTGATAAGTCAAGCCCTATCTTCGCAGCCTACGTTCGAAATATTAGGGCTCATTGGGTGACGCATTTATTTAACGATATTCTAAATTTTGCCAAGGAGAACCTTCTAGACCATGAACCCGGTTATTTAGGAATATCCATATCCGATCAAAAACAGGCGGACAAAGGACAGGCGGACATGAGTGTGAGACGAACAGAACAAGTCAACGCGGATGTTGTCATTGAGAGCCTCCAAAGGGTCATGCAAAGCAACCAACAGTTCTTGCTAAGCGGCCCTCTGAAAGTTACTTTCGTGTGGACCAAAGAGGTCGCGGGATCGTGTTACCGACCATGCGATGCCTGCAGCGGGAACAAAGGCATCGTAGAAATTATAAGCAAAGACCAATTGTGCTTAGCAAGAGCCATTGTTGTTTGGAAATTAAAAGTGGATTGTGACGTTAATTATACAACGATGAGACGCTCAGAATTTCTGCAAAAACAAAAGGCCGACGCTCTGTGCGAGCGCGTGGGATAAGGTAACGTGAGCTGCACGATAGATGACATCAGAAGCTTTGATATGGAGTTAAAAGGTTACTCTGTGACTGCGTTTGGCGATCATACCGGCAAAAACATGTTGTACGCGTCCGATAAGCAATGGGATAAACACATTGACGTTATGTTTCACGAGGGACACTTTAACGCCATTGTCGACCTTAACAAGTGTTTCAAATGCAGATACTATTGCCGTCAATGTCACCATCCCTCGGCACACAAAAGAGAATACCATAGGTGCGACGCCAAGTGCTGTAAATGTCACCAGCAATGCGATGCACGATTCGATGCTTACATACACTGTACTGCGTGCAACAGAGACTTTAAGTGGCCTACGTGCTATTCGAATCACGCCAAGAAAGGCGCATTTTATCCCAAACAGCTATCGATGTGCGACGTGGAGAAGGTGTGTTTGTCTTGCAATAAGCTGGTGAATTTGAGATATAGAAAAACCTCACATGAATGCGGGGAAAAATACTGCAAACATTGCAAGACGCACGTCGATTCTAATCACTTGTGCTTTATGCAACCGTATGCTTGTAAGAACAAAAGAAAACAATATGTCTTTATGTTCATAGACGTCGAATGTACTCAAAACGTGCCCTATACCGGTAAACAACACACCTACGAGCATGTGCCTAACTTGTGTGTGTTATACCAAGCCTGTTCGCTTTGGATCGACGAACGCCACAAGATGGCGTACTGTACCGAGTGCGGCGCCAAAGAATGGGTATTTACGAACGTCCCTGTAAAACAGTTATTCGAGCATATCGCGCAGCCGAGGTTGGCAGCCTGTGACCTCATTGTAGTGGCTCATAACCTGAGAGCCTACGACGGCCAAGTTTTATTAAAGTACATGGTGGGGCATTTAAAAAGGGTGCCGCAGCTTATCATGAACGGCGGCAAGATATACCGAATGAGATACGGTGACGTCACCTTCATCGACTCGCTCAACTTCATACCCACGCCACTATCTCGCTTTTCGAAGACCTTCGACTTGGAGGAATGCAAAGGCTATTTTCCATATTTATTTAACACCAAGCAAAACGAGCACTACGTCGGTCCCATTCCCGATCAAAAGTATTTCTGCCCCGAATGCATGTCGGTAGAGATCCGAAGAGCCTTCGAGCAGTGTCACGACGAAAAGGTTGCCTCCGAGTACGTCTTCGACATGGAGGAAATGGTGACGTATTGTAAAATGGACGTCTTTCTCCTCAGTCGGGGAGTTTCCAAATACAGAAGGGAATTCTTAGACGAGAACGGCATAGATCCGTTCAGGGAATGCGTCACTATCGCTCAGGCTTGCATGGGCGTGCACAGGAAGCGCTTCATGCCGCCGAAAATGATTGCCCTCTTACCCGTGGGCGGATATCGACTAGCGGACAGGCAGTCTCGCATAGCATGCATATGGCTGACTTGGGTAGAGTCACAAAATAATAGTGTTATTCAGCACGCTATGAGAGGACGCGAAGTCAACATTGCTGGCCACAAGGTGGACGGGTACAGTGAAGAAGACCGAATCGCGTACTTCTTCCACGGATGCTTCTACTACGGCTGCCGGCGATGCTTTCACAATCGCCACACCCCCATATACAACACGGCTAACGAAACCATGGCCTCCAGGTTGGAGAGCACAGAGAAGGTCGCGGCCAAAATCCGACGGGCCGGCTACGCCGTGGTGGAAATGTGGGAGTGCGAGTTCAACGCCATGATGAAGGCCGACCGCGAGCTCGAGCGCCACGCTAGAGAGACTTCCAGGTACCCGAACCCCTGAATCCCAGAGACGCCTTTTATGGAGGCCGCACCAACGGTACCAAGACGTACTGCGAGTCCGAGGGGGACAGGAAGATCTTCTATTACGACGTGTGCAGCCTGTACCCGTTCGTGAACAAAACCAAACCCTATCCCGTCGGCCACCCTAAGATCCACGTGGATCGCTTTCCGTGCTAGGAAGACGTGCGCGGCGGGTTCATCAAGGCCGTGGTTCTACCACTGTAACACCTGTACCACCCGGTGCTGCCGGCGCGCATCAACGGCAAGCTCTTGTTTCCGCTATGTCGCGCTTGTGCGGAGTCGGAGAACCAAGACGAGTGAGAACATCGAGAGCACGAGAGGGCCCTGAAGGGCACCTGGGTGGTCGACGAAGTCAAGGTAACCCTCGAGGAGGTGTACCGCCTCCTCCAGGTCCACAAGATCTGGGAGTACGACGTGGTGCAGTACGACCTGGCCACCGGAGCCAAGGGACTGTTCGAGGCCTACGTCGATCAGTTCCTGAAGATCAAGACGGAAGCCTCCGGATGGCCCTCGGGCTGCGACACGCAGGACGCGAGTGAGCGGTACCTGAGAGAGTTCTCGAAGCACGAAGGCGTCGCCCTAGTTCCCCACGCTATCGCACCCAACCCCGGTCGGCGCGAGCTCGCCAAGCTGATGCTCAACAGCTTCTGGGGCAAACTAGGGCAGAGGGACAACCTCCCCACGTGCGAGCTCGTCGACAGGTACGATCGACTCCTGGAGCTGCTCAACGACCCGAGCGTCCAAGTGCAGACCTACGTGCCCGTCACCGACGACGTCACGTACGTGGTGTGGAGGTACTGCGAGCACAGTCCCAAGGTGAACCCCACCGCCAGCGTCGTGATAGCGGCTTACACCACGGCCCACGCCCGCCTGGTGCTCTACTCTTACCTGAAGCGACTCGGATAACGGGTGTGCTACTTCGACACCGACTCCGTCGTTGCCGCCGCCGCTCCGGGGGAATGGACGCCGTCCGTCGGACGCCTCCTGCGAGACATGACGGACGAGGTGAAGAAGTACGGGCTGGGTTCGTACATCTCCCGGTTTGCGTCGACGGGGCCGAAGAGCTACTGCATGGAGATCCGGTCCCCGGAGACGGGTAAGACCTTCTCGGTGTGCAAGGTCAAGGGCATTACATTGAATTCGGGCAACTTGCAGCTGGTGAACGCCGAGGTGATTCGGAACACGGTGCTCCGGGACCCCGACAAGACGGTGACGTTGACCGGCACCCAGATATCGAGGAAACCGTCGTGGACGGTGGTCACCGAACCCTGCGTGAAGACTTTCCGCATGCTGGTGACCAAGCGAGTGCCGGCCGAGGGCTTCGACTCTTACCCTTTCGGTTACAAAAGGGTACGGGATAAATAGAGACAGCCTGCGGGGTCAGTTCAAACCAAGACCCTCATGATGCGACGACGACCGGCTGACTTGAGACGGTTTAGTTTTCCCAGCACGATGCTGGTGGCGGGGCCGTCGCGATGCGGAAAATCAACCTTCGTGAAAAACCTCATACGTCACGCCGACCGCCTGTTCGACAAGCGCCCGAAGAGGGTGCTGTGGTGCCACCCGCCGGAGTACTCGCCGAGGCTCGAAGACTTGCCTCGGAATTGCGAGGCCCACCCGGGAATTCACCAACTGGAGGATGTGGGAGAGAACTTTCTGGTTATCTTGGACGACCTGATGGCGGAGGGCGGCGGAACGAACGTGTCCAATTTTTGCACCAGAGACTCTCATCACAAGCGCTTCGGAATCGTGTACATTCCGCAAAACGTGTTTCCGCAAGGGCAGAAATATAGGAACATATCTCTGAATGCAAACTACATCGTGGTCTTCAAGAATAACAGAGACAAAATGCAGATAGAAAGACTGTGCCAGCAGATCGAACCCAGGAACTCCTGCTGGAGGCTTTCGAAAAGGCTACCCAACACCCACACGGATATCTGGTGCTGGATTGCACGCAATACACGCCCGACCGATACAGGTATTGAACCGGCGTCCTTCCGGACGAAACGCTCTCTTATTTCATACCCAACTGAGACCGTTGATCAAAAAAAAAAAAAAAATTTCTTCGCTATATATATATATATATATACATATATATATATATATATATATATATATATATATATATATATATATATATATATATATATATGTGTATATAGCGGGTGTTTCTGGACTCCACGTGCATTCGCAGGTTGTTTTGACACGTTAAATAAGGCGCATTGAACAACGCGAACCTCATTCCCCGTGCCATCATGGTTAGAGACAGGTTGAGCATTGCCAAATTGAGCAGTCCGCTCGTAGCGAGGCAGCACGGAAATTTGACGACCTTAGCCAGGGCGAAGGCGCCTCAGCGCAAAAAATTGTTAAAAAATGCCGACGGAGATCTGATAAAGGCCATTTGCGAATGTATGCTCAACGTGTGCAGAGGTCACGTGCAACTTCCGCAGAAGTGCCTAAATCGCTTGAAGACAAGTAAGGCGTCTTGGAGGAAGTTGGTAGATAAGCGGGTTCCCTTAAAGAAAAAGAAGAAGATATTGATTCAAAAAGGTTTTCTACCGGCGTTTCTGCTCCCCGTATTAGCTGCGCTGGGTAGCGCTCTCGTGTCCAGATTTGCAGGATGAAGTACGGGAGACAGGTCGTGGTGGTCGCCCCGTTGCCGAAAACCGCGGAAAAGCTACACGTCATAGACAAGAGCATTTCTAGTCTGGCTAAAGAAATGGAGAACGTACATCGAGCCAAAAAACTGTCTGCCGACGAAAAGTGGCGTCTGGTAAAATATAAATTGGGGAACTATCTGGATCTGGTGTCACAAGTGAGACAACCCTTCCTTAGCAATCACGACGACGACGACGACCACGATGCTTACGAGGACGTGTACCGAGACGTGCGGGTGAAGCATGAGGTCGCTCCTAGGACGATCAAAGGACACCCTCTATCCCCTCGCAAGAGAAAGAAGTCAAAGTCGCCCACCTCCACGTATCAATTGCGCCACCGCCGTTGGGTGCCCCTGTAACAAACCAAAAAAAGCGATGAAGGAATGGACTGCGTTGAGGCGATTGTATGCCAAACCGGAACATTATGCCGGCCTTGGAACGGTGAAGTCCTTGCGAAAGGCCACCGGAGAGTCAAAGACCTACATCGAGTCCTTCCTTTGAACCCAGGAAAGTTATACTTTGCACAAGCCCGTGAAAAAGCGGTTTCCCACCAGATACTATCACGTGACCAATATGGACGATCTCTGGGAAGCCGACCTCAACGTCATTAGCAGCGTTAGAGAACATAACAAGCCGTATGCTTACATTCTAACCGTCATCGACGTATTCTCCAAATATGCGTGGGCCGTTCCTCTGAAAACGAAACTTGGCGCCGAGGTGGCGGAGGCGTTTCGTTCCATATTTTCTCAGCGAGTTCCCAGGGTCCTACAGATGGACAAGGGAACCGAGTTCACCAACAAGACATTTATGCGACTTTATACAGAAGCACAACGTGCAACATTACACCACCAAAAATAACGTGAAAGCCAGCGTCGTGGAACGGTTTAGCCGAACCCTGAAGACCAATATGTGGAGATATTTCACTCACAAAAGCTCTTACAGGTACGTGGAGGTCCTTCCGGCCCTACTCGAGTCGTACAATAGTTCGCATCACAGGTCCATAAAGATGGCGCCCAAGCAGGTCAACGAGTCTAACATCTTGCAGGTGTACCGCAACTTGTACGGAGACAGGCGTCTGCCGCGGCCCAGCAGACCCAAATATATCGCCGGCGATCACGTGCGCATTTCCAAGGAGAAAATGAAGTTCGACAAGGGGTACGAGCAGAACTGGACGGGCGAGATATTCGAGATAGCCGAGGTGGTGCGTGATCGACCCGTGGTATATAAGTTGAAGGATCTGGCCGGAGAAGCCATAGACGGTGTATTTTACACCGAAGAGCTGCAAAAGGTCGCGCTCCCCGAAACTTTCAAAATTGACAGCATTTTGCAAACTAAAGGTAAAGGGCGCAACAAACAGGTGTTGGTGAAGTGGAAGGGATATCCGGCCAAATTCAACTCGTGGGTCCTGGCTTCGACCATCGATTCGGCATGATCAAGACCAAGCCTTTCTCCCTCACGCTGGCGAGCAATGCTTCGATGGATCACTTTACCGATAACACCACGGCAAGATTCTCAAACGTCTTGCCCGAGAGGATCATCCTACAGGGGGAATGGGAGGTGGCTCTGCAGAAGGTCAGGTATCCGGTGAAATTCTGCAACGTCGCCCCGGATGAAGCCCGCGTCACGGGCACCAAATACACCTTCCCACGCATTCCGAGTTCAGCTTGCAAATCCCTCGAGGCATCGTGCACCATCCTAAAGACCTGGTGAAACTCGTCAACGACGTCATTCTCGAACATTTGTCGGTAGAAAATTTCTTCCTCTTCGACGAGAGCAAGAACACGGCAAGCGTGAATGCAACGGTCACACGATTGCACCACGCATCCTTCGAAGGGTACGTGGAGAACGTGGTGCGCACGGCTATACCGTACGTTCCCTCCGAATACGAAACCTTCAATGACGAGCCCCAGCATGAACCCGAAGCCGAAATCCAGGCTCACCCAGTCAAAAAGCCCTCGGGAGTAGCGCAAAATGTTGGAAAACCCAAAACCCTCACGTTTTCTTCGACCCAGCAACCACCACCCCACACTCCCTCCGCGACACACAGGGAAGGCCTTCCACCACCGAGGCCCGGCCAGCACGATTCTGATCCCCTGCATCGCATTCACAGTTTGATGCTAACTTCGACGTTGGCCAAGATGTTAGGCTTCGAACCCTATACCAACGTCATTCTCCAGGCAGGACCCAAACATCCCGTAGATCCATATATGGGGTTTCCTTACGAAATGTTCATCTATTGCAACCTAGTCGCACCGCAAGTGGTGTGAGATACCTTCGTCCAGGGGATAGAGAGCGTGGCGGTGGAATACGAGAGAAGCAATAACACTTACATGACCGACGAAAAGACGTTCTTTCCCCAAAATTGGGTGCCCCTCGTGCAACAGGACTTCAAGACGGTTAACATAGATTTAAGGAACGGTTATGGCGATCTCTTGCCATTTGCCGATGGACTTTCCTCTACTATAGTTCTCGCTTTCCGACCCAAACCGCAATAATGGATGTGCAGACCGTCACACAGTACTATCTTAATCAGGCGGGTGGGGCATTGGACGATCGCGATTTCATTCTGTACAAGGGAAAGCGCTTTCAGAGAGGCAGCGGACTATTTTCTGCTCCTGGAGTACTCTTCAGAAGGGTACTACCCTTTCTAAAGAGCGGTGCAAAGGCTGTCGGGAAGGAAGCGCTCAAAGCGGGCGCTCACGTGCCGTCCGATGTCGCCGCGTCCGGAACATTGCCGAAGGAGGCCCTGAAGCGGAGGCTGAAGGAGGCGGGGTCCAATTTAAAGCGAAAGGCCGACGAAAAGATCGATGCTATGCTCGGTTCCTGATTGAGACGCATCAAAAGAATAAAACGAACCAAACGTAGCCGTGGCAAACAGTCGAAGCCGAAACGCGGAAGGCACAAGGTTCAGGACGTCTTCTTATAATGACAGACGAAGCCGTGATCATGAGTTCCGAACTGGATCTCTTTAAGGATGTCCCCGTTCAGATGAGCATTGAGGAATCTCGAATAATGTTCCTAAACCCTCAAAACACGTTAATGAAGAATGCGCCAATTACCTTTCATTATTCCGGAAATGCAGACGATTACCTAGACCTGACTTTCGTCGTGCTCGAACTCGCGGTAAGCATCGTAGACGATCAAGGTGTAGACATCGAACCGGAAGTGAACGCCACTTTCATCAACAATGCATTAAACTCCCTGTTTCAACAAATCGAGGTACCGCTGAACAACGTCATCGTATCCATTCCTCAAGCCGGCTACCCCTACAGAACTTATTTCGAGACGCTTCTCAATTACTTCGAAGATGCCATAAACTCCAAGCTAGAATCTTCCCTGTGGAAGAAGGACACGGTGGGCATCATGGACTCTTTCGTCGCCAATGCCGGGTTTCAGTGGCGTCACGGCTTCACCAAAGGCAGCAACGTCGTTCAACTCATAGGCCCACTTTCCAACGCCCTATTCAGACAGGAGAAGCTCATGCTTTAAAACGTCAGCATGACCATCAAGCTGACTCCTGCCTCGCCGCAATTCTATTTGTTTTCCGACCTTTAAGGGCTACGCCAAAATCCAGTCTGCTACCCTGCGTCTAAAAACAGTACGATCCTCGCCAACCATCAAGCTTGCGCACCAGGCCGTGCTGACCAAGAGCAATGCAAAGTATCACCTCAAGGATGTCAGTTTTCACACCCTCAGCATTCCAAAGGAATCCAGAGCGATGACGTTCAGCGACGTCTTCATAGGGCAAATTCCCAGAAGGTTAGTCGTGGCCATGGTCACCGACAAGGCTTATTCCGGCGATGTCACCAAAAGCCCATACAATTTAGAGCACTTCAACTTGAACTCCTTTCAGCACTATGTCAACGGTCAACCCGTTCCATCCCAACCGCTCGAACCCGACTTTTCAAACGGCCACTATCTGCGATGCTTTCAGACCCTGTAGGACGGTCTAGGAATTCGCTGCAAAGATGAAGGGCATTCCATCTCCAGACAAGCATACTCCGCAGGATATACGGTAATGGCCTTCGATCTAACGGCCGACATGAGCGCCAACGAATATCACATCTCGGGGCAGCGCCACGGTACCGTCTCTATAAGCATCGGTTTTGCCAAGACCTTGACAGAACCGGTTATACTTTTGGTGCTGGCGGAAATTCACCTCACTCTCGAAATAGACGCTAACCGCTCCATTTTGGTATCATGAACACCTTTCAAATACAACAATTTTTATCGACATGCCCCTCCACGCGTCCTCACTTTTCGGGCGTCTACCCCTCCGACAAGCTTCACAAAATTCAAACCATTAGAAGGCTCCCCTTGGCTCTAGTCGCCAACACGGATCCCAGCACGAAACCGGGCAAGCACTGGGTTTGCATCTTTGTCGAAAAGAACGGTCAGGGAAAATATTTTGACAGTTATAGAATAGGCCCCATCTTGCCCCATTTTCTTCAATTTCTGAACAACCTCTGCGGGCCCCGATGGTCCACTAACTCCAGAAGGCTGCAAGATCATGACAGCACCACCTGCGGTCATTACGTCATCGACTATCTCTCCCACCGCTGTTCCGGTCTTCCTAAGGTTAAATTCTTTTCCAAATTTCTCGTCAGCAATTTCACCCATAATGATGACGTCATTCTCAAAACCTACAAACGCGTATGCCAAGCAAAGTGCTCTAACGTTCAACAGTTGCGCCAACCTCTGCAGGTAAGAAGCTGACACATTTGAAACGCCCATAGATCGCGACTTGGTATTCGCATGTATCATCACCATCTCTCTTGTCTGTGCTTTCAGAACACGCTTCCGTTGCTATAAAACCCTCAGTCGCACCGTCCGTCACAGTCAGTCATGGAGAACGCGCAGGGAGGCACGCCAACCAGGTGAGTGCTCAACCGTCCTTTTTCTTTCTTTTTTTCATTTGGTTTCTCCCTCTCTCGTTTGACATGCATTCGAAACGGTTCATTTCTGTCTCTCTTGTTTCAGTCCAAACAACGACAAGTGCCATGCAAAAAGGAAACTTCGCATCCCCGATGCCAACGTTACGCAACTCGTGAGCAGCGTTAGTCCCGCTCCAACAGAACAAGAAGAGGTTAACCACCAACCCAGCACCGTAGTGGGACCTCTGTCGGACATCTACTTCCTAAATCCAAAACAGAGCAAATTCGTGTGTGTGGGTTTTTCGCCCGTGTCGCCGCACCAGCTGGTGGTCACCATTGCAAAGTGCGGGCAGCGCAACGCAGTGGTCCTGGATTCGATACAGTGGCAAAATCTCGTCGATTTTAAGGCTATCATTCAACGCCGTTTTGAATCCGGACAGGACCCTCTCCAATCCTACCAACTGAGCAACGGCGTCCTCGTTCTCGTCAAAAATGTATTTGGAAAGCTAAAGATCGTCCTCAAAGATCTGCAAGGGGTCACCGTCACGATCAATCACCAAGAGTGGATCGTGCTGGATAGCCTGCAGCGAATTATCACATACATTCTCTATCACAAAAAGAAAGAGGAGGCCGACGTTCAAAATCAGATAATGAAATACCGCAAGTACATGCTTCACCATCGTGCCTCCGGTGTGCCCTTCGACAACATGAATTTCACCGAGTTCACCAAATATATAGGCTCTGCTAATTTCAGGACTTTCCTGGAGGCAGAGAATTATCTCAAGTCTGAGATAAGCAAAGAATCCAGCGATGAAGACAACGAGGACCAGTGGTTCGAACTTGTTCCCACAACGGGCCTATACATCATTTTCTACGAGCAACAATACATCTCGACAGACAAAATGCAGAAACCTAGAGCGGATGCTTAACGGCGGCCGCCCTATATTAGGGCAGATCACATTCTCGGCTATTGGATGTTTGGCGTCTATCAAGACAGAGTTCTCGTTCAAAATCAAGACGCTCAAGATCCGCCAATCAGATTACTGTTGGTGGTAAAATATCAACGGTTTTTTTCCTGTGCCACAACGTCACATCCGGCGGATGTGATATCGCAATCTCCTTCCCCCCTCCCCCATCCCCTCCCCATCCCCTCCCCATCCCCTCCCCATCCCCTCCCCCTCCCCTTCCCCACCCCACCCCCACCCCTTCCCCACCACGTCCCCTCCCCCCACCAACGGATGTCTGTGTGATCGCAAACTCAGCGCTTCCCCGCCGAATGCCTCTATTTACATATTCGGTTCATTTTGCCTTCAGTTGGTGATGAGCTCTCGTGGAGGAACGACCGGCGAACCGTGCAAGACCTACCACTGCTCCTTCTGCTTTCACCCCTTGTAGAGCTGCAATCTCCGTCTTCGTGACGCACTTGTGCTCCAGGTGTCAACTTGGACTATACGAAGATCTCGCCTAACTCAACGCGCAAATCCAACAGTTTCTCCGCAAGTACCGCAGCAGATGCTCCACACCAACTGCACCTGCTACTCCGTCCTCCTAAAGTTTCTGGAAAACGGACGACGCATCGAGGTGCTACTGCCCAAGGAACGACAAGTGTTGCTGCACAACGGTAATATCATCTTTCGTCGTTACCCTCCAAACGACGTCGACCTCGTTTGGAACCAACTTTCTATTGCCGACCAGCAGGCTTGTGCTCCTTTTCGAAGGTGCACACAACATTACAACTTACCCTCACAAAACACTCACATCGACGGCCCTGCACCGTTTGTCAAAAACTGCCATCTGTGCCAACATGTCCCTGGAAGCTCTTAACGAACTAGAACAACTATCACACAGTGCAGACACTCAAAGCGTATATTCGCTTCAACAGAACGTACCGTATCGTGTCGTCGCCGTTAAAACCCTCGACACCATTCATGGAACCAAACTCGTCGCCAAACTAGACAAGGACACCGAAGTGTTCCTACCAACCAGATTCGCCAAGGCCTCTAGCGAACTCATCAGCAAACTCAACTCAACGTCCTTCTGCATCATCTACGGTGGCGAAGAAAAACTTCGCAGCGGCTTCAAAAGGTACATCGTCAAGTTTACCCCTTATTCCAAAAAATAATGTCCTGTGAAACAGATCCTTTCAACGTGGGAAACAATCTCACCAAACTCCTATTCACCGCTCAACTCTCTAGCAAAGGAAATCTTCCCTCTCCCATACGCATTCTATCCTCCTACACCACCTTCTTCGGAAACGTCAAAATCGTCTCCGTAAAACTAGACATCCAAGATGCCGACGTCCTCCACATCCAATATCTACCTATCAAAACTCAACATCGTCAACAAAGCGCTCGCTGCACCATATTCCTCGGTAACAGCAAAAACCCTTCTATATCCAACAGAGGAACAAATTCAGGATGCCATAACAACGACGTCGTCATACCCATCTACATACCAACCTTCGACCAGGAACTTCCGCAAAACATTTCTCACCTAATGCTCTCCTGCGTCACAGAACCCATCTACGATTCATCAACGTTTAGCAGCAGCAGCAGCGAGCACGAAGACATCCAACCAACTTGCAATCTCCAGTGCACCACGCAGTTCAAAATTATTCTAGTGAGACATGCGCATTTAGAATTTTAGTGCATTAAAACAGTATGCTCTTTTAACTTATTAAATATATTTGTTCTGTATTTTTGTTTCCGCTACAAAAAACATTTGTATGTTAATCTATTTCGCAATTTATCATTCACTACTTTTTCTTTTTAACTTGTAAGAAAAAATACACTATGTTAATCCATAACGCTATTCATCATCAT
>CM060962.1:218389153-218429153 GCA_030765045.1 Tenodera sinensis | reverse complement strand
CTCTTTGCACACTTAACACACACAAAAATGAACAACGATGTTCCATTTCACGAAAGCTTTTATGTTTTCCAAAACTGACACACATAACCAGGAATATCTTAGAAATGTTCACCCCACAAGAAAATTTATTGAGACATAATTTGTGTATTTTAGCACGATCTACATTTTTGTATAAGTCTAACGGTTTACCAGCTATGCAAAAGTCGTTCAGAGTAAATACGACTACAGGGGCTATAGTCAGAAAATTCAAGATATACGATTCATTTGTTGTAAAAATATCTCAAACATATGACATTTTAATCAAAATCGTTAGAGCCATTTTCAAGAAAATAAAAATTTTCCATGTAAAGGGTTGTTTAGGCTGGGGCTATTTTGTTCAAAATCTTCGTGTGGCATCCTTGAAAGACATTAAACTTTGAAACCGAAATTATAATGCCTATATATATATATATATATATTTGATAATAGAAAGAAACAAAAGGAGATTCTAGTCAATAGTTAAGGGGAATACGTAATAAAGCTGAATATGTTAAAGTCTCAAGAATGGAAGCCTAGGCAGATTTAAATGAGTGATAAGGTTACAATTGTTGTTTGTACGAAGCCATAGTGATTCCGCGGGCTGATTCGTATCTTACCATGACGTGCTCTAAAGTTAGCCAATGGTAATTGCTTCCTTCGTGTTGCTCACGCAAAAACAAATGCAAGGCAACACACACTCGTCTTGAACAGTGTTGCCAACCCGTGGGATTTGTCCCATATTGTGGGACATTTTGACAAATAATTTTCAGGAAGGGTCAGAGGGACTTTTTTAAAAAACTGAGGTGAATATGGGACATTTAATAATTGCTGCCTCTGACAGTGTGGTCAGGGGCGGTTGTACCCTCAGATCACAAGGTCACGTGCCCCTCCAATCATGTTCTAGTGCTCTAGACAGAACTGTAATAAGTTTTATTTTTTCTTTAAATGTGTTATTTGCATTGATTTTTGTTTGATATTCACGTTTGTAAGCTTTACGAAACTTGGCAACCCTGCGCGGTCAGTCTCCGTGCGAACTTCCAACTTCTTGTATTTAACATCATCCCCTCACTCTTAGCTGCGGGAAGTGACAGGGGGACTATGAGGAATTTGCTTGCATATGGTCACAATAGTGATGAGACCTGACACTATGCGGCGCTGTCACTAAAACTTGTGAATGTTTTCCTTCCTTCACCAGCTTGTTTCGTTTAAAACGTTACAAGAGCCATTGTCCAGTTTGCTGCAATAGTGTCCATTGTAGTGCAGTGTAGATAATATATTTTTCAGTTTTAACTGTGAATGAAATTGTGTATAACAGTATTTTTTATTCAGCTGCTAAGTTTATATAATTTAGCATCACTAATGTATGGTGAGCGAAACTGTTAAAATGAATCAGGTGAAGTTCTTACAAACTAAATCCTTAAGTTTCGAGGGCCGTTTGCTAGCAAAGGAATTAGGACCTCCTAAGGCAGATCTTTGCATAAACCAGGTTTTAAAGATAAAAGCAGAACACACAAGAGAAATTTAATAAAGCTATGTATGAAAAATGGGAATGGATGTGCGGGTGTTCTGTAGATAATGCACTATTTTGCTTTCTTTGTGTGTTATTTGGTGGGGACGACAGGTGGACTAAAACTGGCGCAAAAAACTTGAAACATTTGCCGGAAAAAAAGCAAGAAACATAGTTTATCAAAGACTCATTTACATAATGAAATGAACCTCGCTGTTCTAGGCAAAACTGATGTTAGAATACAGCTTGATGATAGCTACAGAGTGCCTGTCCGTAAACACAACTTGTTGATAAAAATAGGTACATTTTATCACGCATTATTGATGCTATTAAGTTCTGTGGCGAGTTTGAACTAACTCTGCGTGGCCATGACGAAACCGACGATTCCGTTAACCCAGGTGTTTTTAAAGGTCTAATAAACTATACCGCGGCCCTTGACAAGGTTTTGAGAGATCATTTACAAAATTGCACTGTCTTTAATGGTACATCAAAAATAGTTCAGAATGACATTTTACACGCAATTTTATCAGTTTGCAGAAATTATATCTTACCTGAGCTAGATGATGTAGAGTTTCTATCCCTTCAGGCCAATGAAAGTACAGACAATTCATGTAAAACTTTACTGTCCTTAATTGTAAGATATCAAATTGAAGGGAAATATTTGAGAGATTTTGGGGATATTTTGAAGTGACTGACAGGTGTGCCACTGGTTTAGCAGCAATTATTGTAGAACAGTTACGTAAAATGGGAGTAGAGAAAAATCCAGGGAAACTTATATGCCAAACTTGTGATGGAGTTTCTGTTATGAGTGGGAAGAAGGGTGAGGTGCAATGTTTGATAAAATAAAGGTACCCTAATGCAAACTACATTCACTGCTATGCACATCAAGGAAATCTTATCCTTCAGAGTGCAACGTCAGCTTCATTTCACAGCAGAATATTTTTCCAAGACTTAGAGGGGATGCGGACATTCTTTTCAAGGTCTCCAAAAAGGATGGATTATCTAACTGAATTTGTTCAGAAAAACCTCGGCAGTGTCCCACCGTAAACGTGGTATTTTCAGTATCGCACTGTTAATACCGTTTTCGAGCAGAAATATAATCTACTAAAATGTTTCGAACATATAAGAGACAACGAATTAAATGATAAAAAAGCGTCTAGCAAAGCAACAGGATTTGTAAGAACATTAAGAGACTCTGAATTCACCTTTTGGCTTGAATTCTATCACAAAATTTTGCCTCATGTAGCAGTATTCTTTGACTGTATCCAGAAAAAGAAAAAAAAACAAAACAAAAAAAAAACAAAAAAAAAACATCAATGCTGTTAAACTTAGTGAGTTTGTCAAGCACTTATTTAATGCTATAGTGAAAGTTAGGAAAATGTATGAACATGAAGAAGTGTCTGTATACTAACCCCCAAGTAAGAGGCAATAGTAGGAGTAATAGGGTGGCAGCTCTAGAAGTATGTGACATGATTACAAGCAATATCAACGATAGGTTTCAATTCTCAGGTCATTTGAGTGTCTCGAAGCTATTTTTGGTTGACAGGTTTCCCCAATATTGCTATGTATTTCCTGAAAGTGCCTTTCAGACAACCTTGAAATTATATCCCACAATCAGTGGTCCGAAATTTCGAACTGAATTGGAGGTGCTGTATAGTCGTGAAAATTTGTGTAGAGCGTCCGGTGCAGTTTTATGTGAACACAACATGACACGAACATTCTCCGCGTGTGTGATGGTTTTAAAAATAATTGTTACCCTTCCAATGACGACTGTGGAGACCAAACGATCATTCTCTACACTCAATAGAATAAAGACATTCTTACGAAATTCCATCGGGAACGAGAGACTGAACGCGCTGGTGATGCCATTAATAGAGAAGATGATAAACACTATTCCATATTTCAACAAACGTGCGATTGAGGAATTTTCTACAGCCAAAAATAGGAGAATTGAGCTGATATACAAAAAATAACAAGTGAGCCTTACATCATAATTAATTGCTTTATTGTCCTTATGTATGTTGATTTTTGTGTGCCCTAACCACATTTAAATGTCACGAGCCGCCACTGAGTGTGGTAATGGTTATGGTATACACAACAACAGAGATAAACTTTTCACAAGACACACGCAAACAGTCATTTGTGTATCCAGCAATCACCACTCTCACTAAGGGCACAGTAGGTTTGCTTACACAACAGTCATAGCCGTGTACTATTGCCTATAGGTGTGATTCCAGTATGTGTTTGGGGAGTAATGTTTCCATAAAAGAAAAACTGCTTCTACTGATAGGAGGAGCTAGCACTTCAATAACATAAGTCCTTATTTACATTATACATACCTAACCGCGGTCCGCCTCGGTATCGTGATGGTTAGCGTGTCTGCCTCACGTTCAAGAGGTTGCAAGTTCGAATCTCGCTTAGGGTAAGTTATCCGGGTAAGGTTTCTTCCGAAGTTTTCTCTTATCCTGAGAAAACGAACATCGGGTAACTTAAAGCTCCATGGACCTCGGGTTCATTTGAGCATCATTTCACCCGTCTGATTTATTCACCGTCCAATATGACATTACGTTGAAGGACGTTAATTTAATAAAAAATACCTAGCTGGGTACTGCAAAGGTGCTAGTAAATACGGTAATGGTACATCCTAAACTCCACTTCTAATTTATCTCCCTGCATTTTTTGTAAAGCTAGAGGTCACGTTTTTCTTAACGTGGGACACTTTATGCAGAAAAGGGACATTCTCAGTCCTCGCTTGGGACTTCTGAGCTTCAGAGGTTGGCATTACTTGTCTTGAATCGAGACGAGAGTACACGTGCAATTTCTGAGTTGTACGTAAGCTAGCGCGTATATATAATTCGGCGGTTGCTAAAGGGACACAAGGTTAAAGTGTTATAACGTTGTAGTTGAAGTTACAAAGTTACATTCTATTTAAATATCGTCAGTAGTTCTCTACAAATCTGGAAATTTACCAATAAAGTTAAATGTTGGTTAATTCTTCGTTTGGTTCCATTCCTACTATAACTCACGCATACCCTGTAGATTAGGACCTCTTGCTAGAGCTAGTCCGAACACCAAACACGAGATCTTATAGGTCTTAAAGGCGTCGTCTCTGACGGAGAGGAACGTTTGCGTCAACTTAATTACCAACTTTGGTTTGTAACCAACTTTTCGTTTTTTAGTTATGCTGTCCACAGACTGA
Source organism: Tenodera sinensis (assembly GCA_030765045.1). Taxonomy (NCBI): domain Eukaryota; kingdom Metazoa; phylum Arthropoda; class Insecta; order Mantodea; family Mantidae; genus Tenodera; species Tenodera sinensis. Next base: position 218,424,429 of record CM060962.1, on the reverse strand, counting down.
CAGACTGACACACAGAAACAGACCCCCCCCCCCCACACACACACACACACACGGACGGACCTTTTTCTAAAAAGCTGATGTGTGGCACTCACATGACCTTCTCTACTCTTGTACTAACCATTCTTACAAACTCTTTTTCCTATATCTTCTTCGTGTTAAGACAAACATTTGTACATAATTATCTTATTGCTTATTTCCTTGTAGGTGCAAGGGGAATATTAGAATACAGTAGGCTTTGTGCGATAGTCAAATCCTTTAAAGCTTTGAGATTCCGTTCTCTTTGCACACTTAACATATAAAAAAATGAACCACGATATTTCATTTCACGAAAGTTAAAAGTTTTGCGAAACTCACACACATAACAAGGGATATCTCCGAAATGGCTCAACCTACAAGAAAATTTATCAAGACATAAATTCTGTATTTTAGCAAGATCTACATTTTTTGTAGAGTATGATTTGGTCTATCTCTAACGGGTTACCAGTTTGTAAAAGTCGCCCAGAGTAAATTCGTCTACAAGGCTATAGCCAGAAAATTCAAAATATATATTTCATTTGTCATAAAAATATCTCAAACATATGACATTTTAGTCACAATCGTTTGAGCCATTTTCAAGAAAATAAACATTTTCGAAAAATTTCCATTTAAAGGGTAGTTTAGGGTGGGGCTGTTTTCTTCAAAATCTTCGTGTCGCATACTTGAAAGATATTAATCTTAAATACCAACTTTGGTGTGTAACCGACTTTTCGTTTTTGAGTTATGCTGTCCACAGACTGACTGACACACAGACTGACACACACACACACACACACACACACACACACACACACACACACACACACACACACACACACACACAGAGACACACGGACACACACACGCGCACACACATACGAACCTTTTTCCAAAAATGCTTTTTTTTCTATTCAGGAGGTCTCAAAACATATTTCCGGTGAAAACTCGACATCGAATTTTTGGGTGGAATACAATACTTCCCCTACCTACCAGTAGAGAAAGTAAAAAAGCATTACTTGCAGGGGATTCGAACCACCCTTACACCACATGAATTACTTACGAATCGTGCGCCTGTTCCGACTGAGCCGGCTTGTAACTTCAGAGATAACCGAAGAGAAATATATCCATGTTGAATGCTTGTGTGGAACCTAGCATAGGGGCCGACGTTTTCATGTTAGAGCATAAAATGAGGATTGTATAAAACTGTAAAATAAGGGGCAGCTAACTCACCTGGTATATATATATATGTATTAATATTATACCCGATGGAAGAGAAATTATTACATTCCTTCTAATATGTGCTTCACAGAGGCATTATAAGCAAAAGACTCTAACGGCATTTTGTTCTTTGATCAGCCGATTTCGAAAAAATAAATGGTTTTAGTTCCAAAATTGGATGCGTAATTCCACAAGAATGTACGAAGATACTGTTTCTTTTAAGATGCGTAGAGTAACGTACTTCTTATGTAGCTTCGCTAATAATTATGGGACATCACACAGGTTTTCGAAATAATTAATCACTTAAAAGTATGAAAGGAATACTTCGAGCAGCTGTTTCAGGCGTGAAGAAACTCGACAACATTGTGTTGAGGTTGGTCAGGGAATTGAACCTGTTTCTGGATATAAACACGTCGGTCCCTTGTAGGGCCGTGTAATGTTTTGGAACCTAACGCTTCTGATTGGCCTACACTCGCACAGTAAACATGGAAGGATACGTAATGTTATTTATTTACGTTTACGAGACACCGCGCTGAGGAATTTGTTTATTTACTGACCTAATGAAAGTGATACCCGCACAATCTGCAGTGTTGCCAGTTTGTTTTAGACAAAACTAAAATATCTCGGTAGGAAATGGTCAGAGACAAAAACGTAAGAGGCAAAATATGTTCCAAATAGCGAGTTCTATCACTGGTTTAAATTCATGTAACGACTTCCCCTCCACCTGTATATCCGTATCTGACTCCAGCTGCTTTTTTCTCACGCTGCTCTACTGCTGAAGGAGAAAGTTCCGTTGCTTCGTGGGAATCATTGCGTATATTGCTTGCCGGAATTTTACGTCAGCCACTTTAACTATTCTACTTCACTTTTCTTCCGCGGAATGGGCCTAATTAACTTCAGCGAATTTCTCGCGAGAAACCTCTACGCTGAGTGTCACGGATTTCACGTCGCTTTACACTTATCAGTACAGCTATCCTGTAGGTTAAATTTTACCATTATGAGTTACATTTTGTTACGCCAAGTGAGGAATTCTGTTTATTTACAATTTCTCTACCCCCGTGACTCCGATAGCATCGCTTATTGGTAATAGAAGAAGAATGGGAGTTTATCCTCGTACTATTTGACACAGGCATGTAAGCCACTGCGGCAATGAAACTGGTGGAGTTCTCCCCAAAACGAACACTTTTAACACTGCTTAAGTCGTTTCGCCAGAGCACCTTACGTATCGGAATATATTAGACATGCACAAAAATATTAATTAAGCAGAGAATATCGATAAAGTATTGACGACAAAATTCGGTTTATTTTTGTTCTAAGCTTTTGCACAAAAAACACAGTTCTCTTCTAGTGACGTTAACACACTCTACAGTCTTTCGTGATATCATAACTCACAACTGTTTGAGAGGTAGAACTGGAACTGAAAAACTCAGTGTCACAGCCGGGATATTTTTTCAGTTGCAGTTCTATCTCTCCAACATTTCACACACACGGCTTGTGTGTTTAAAAACACCATCAGTAAGTTTTTTTGGCTTAAGTAAATAATATTTATCACAACTGTGTTCTTCTTGTAGATTTGACTCAGTCCTTTCACCGCCTTTCTTCACTTTCTGTGCCTTTCATACACTAACTTGGACGAGACACGCACCAGCAACATCGAGTGTTAATGCAGAAGCAGTTTTGAACGCCACCCTCCGCATACTAGTACACGGGTAGTTGCTCAGGAGGTGAACATCACCCAGTCTTCTGTAGTGCGAATATTGAACACTAATAAGTTCCATTCTTATGGTTTGCACCTACACCAAGCACTTCACGGGAGAGATTTCGAAGCTCGAGTGATCTTTTGTGAATGGTTGCTGGAGCGAGTACCAAGAGGTGTGAGATTCGCATCCAGGGTATTGTTTTCTGACGAATCAAGATTCCACAACAATGGAACTGGAAATCGTCACAATATGGGCTATTGGAGTGTTGATAATCCACATTGGGTAAGGGAGGTAGCACTCCAAGAGCAGTGGGATGTAAATGTCTGGTGTGGAATCTTGGGAGACCACCTTGTTGGACCATTATTCTTCGAGGGGCATCTAACAGGAGCGCGCTACCTGGAATTCCTCCGTAGCTCACCCCTTATTATTAGGGAATGTGCCACTGCAGGAGCGAATGACGATGTGGTTTCAACACGATAGTGCTCCCCCGTATAAGTCGAGGATCGTCTGCAATCATTTGAATGCTGCACATCCTGGTCATTGGATAGGAAGACAAGGACCAGTCTCCTGGCCTGCCAGATCACCTGATCTGACACCCCTTGACTTCTTTCTCTGGGGTTATTTAAAAGAACGCATTTATGCAGAGGAGCTGGACAAACCAGAAACCCTTCGTAAGCGTATTACAGTGGCTTGTAGATCTGTTCAACCTTGTGTATAAGTGATCCTTATTTCAATTGCATCTACCTATAGGTATGTTTAAACAACTACCTAACTGTAGTTCACCAATAAAGAAACATTAAACAATGCCAATAAGTATAAATGAAGCAATAAAAATGAATATAATAACCGTTTTCAGGATAATAATTTGTAAATTTTGAGGATTGCATGGTAAAAAAATTAGTACATGCAGGTGATTCGAAACACCTACAGAGCAGACAGATTACTTCAGGGTTTTGCGCTCGTTCCAACTGAGCTACCTAGTAACGTGTGAGGTAAACATTCCGTTTAAGATGTAATATTCGCTAGGTCCAGTGAACATTTGCAGAAGCACAAACGTCAGCTGTCTAATTACGAATATATTAAAAACCGATGTGATAACATCTATATTAGCACTAACTTCGTTGAGTGTTTAACATCTACGTTAAATACGCGGGTAGAACCTAGTAATCGGATAGATGTTTTCATGTTGGAGTATAAAATGCGGATTGCATAAAACTCAAGAATAAGGGGCAGCTGACTCACCTGGTATAGATGACAGACCTGGACATTTACCAGAGATTAAGTAAAGAAGATACAATGCCTCATTCTGGATCCTGTCTATACAAGTTGCAAGTATGCCAACGAAATAGTTCCAATATTGATATTGCAGACGCTTAATTTGATTGTACAAGGGGAGGGGGGAAATGGGATGTGCAGCATTCTCTGCTTAAGCTTGTACAAAACATTGTTATTATTGTGACAAAATGACAAGAACCAGTCCAGTTACTTTTCATTCGCTTTATTTTTCTTTTAAACCTTTGCACAAAAGCAAAGTTCTCTTGTAGTGATGATAACACAATCTACAGTCTTTCGTGACCTTAGAACTCACAACTGTTTTCTTCTCGTAGCCTTGACTCAGTCATTTCACTTTCTTCCCTTTCTCTGTCTCTCATACACTAGCTCAGACGATATAATCTCTCGACGCTCGTTAAGGCTTCTTCAGTTCGACGCGACGTATCTTTCACGCACACACACAGCTGTCTCGGACTCGCTGATAAACTGTTGAATCATGTCTGTAACTCTAACTCTTTTTTTTTCAAGGGGAGGAAAAAATTCATTTGTGGACCAGCGGCGACTGTACTGGGATGGCACCTTCACCCAAAGGTACCACTCACTAAGAAAACCTCCACTGGAGTGAATAAAATTCAGGGAGGGAGGGTGTAGCAGTACCGCTGTTTTACAGACCTATGGATTCAAGAGGATATATGTGAAAGTCACTGGGCCTAAGCCAGGTGAAAGTGGGTGCCAGGACGTAAACATGACCGAGGCCCTGATTACACCCTTGGGAATGGAGAGTGGTAATGAAAGGAAGTAGTCGGTTAACGAGGAGTTGTTTGGGTTACTGATACCTCCGTCGTCCATGGGTGTGAGGCGCCGGAGATGCTGCAGTTTGGCATGTCAGTGGTCGCTGCTCCAGCATCGTCTGAAGAGCTGCCACCTCTTCTTTGGCGAGCATTTGGAGCGACAGGAGGTGCTTGTCTAGCTTGACTTCAACCTTGGTTGGCATGAGGCATTGCAACCTGTCTGTGTGGTATGCCAGTTCGCTCTTGGAAGCTCCTCTTCCGGCGCGGCGCTCTTGATGGTAAGGTTTATTAGCTCTGCCTGTAAATTGGAATATTACAGCTGCAGAGATGTTGTCTATTCCAGCGGCTGTCGTTGCTTTGTTTTGGGCGGCAGGCGGGCTCTGGTCTACATCGCCCTGCGGCCTAGTGTCGACCGCGGCCCTCAGCTGCGGCGCTGCGTTATGATGCCGTGGACGCAGCGGGCAGCAAGTTTGCCCGGCGTAGTGGTCGTGCCCCAGCAAGAGGCGCAGAATGGCGTCGGCGTGTGTGGTCGTGCTGGAGGTAGTTAGCAGTGTAGTTGGGGGCACCACACTAGTGACACCTCGGCGTAGCGGTGGAGCTTTCGGCCGTGTGGCTGTAGAGGCAGCAGCGACGGCAGGGTGGAATCCAGTCGGTCCAGCTTGGCTCTATCCGGAGGGACTCACCGAGGAGGTCCAGATCGCTGGAGAGGACAGCGTAGTAATGACCCTTGTCCCGAAAGACAAGGTGCACAAGAGGTGTAGGTTCCCTCCTGGACTGAATCCGTGTGGCCTTCGAGACTGAAGGCAGCTGCGTTGTAAGGTGGTGTGGGACGCCAACAACCACAGCACTAAACGAGGATTATAGTTGTGGCTTCCACTGGTGAAGCTGCGGCTCTCCTTTCAGAACGCGCCGGGCTGGACATGACTGCCGCGGCGGTGTTGTCGAGTGGCTTCTCGGCTGCGACTACAGCTGTAGCTACCGGTGTAACTTTCCGTGATTTTTCTTCCCCATAATATTACCTACTGGAAGTCTCGACGTGAAGTGTCTCTAACTGGTTTTCCTCGTCACTATATAAATAGTGAGGATGATGTTATATGGACCTTTCTCGTCTTTCACAAACACACCGGCCACCAGAAGGTTCCAGCAATCCTTTGTCATGCGCTGCGCTCATTGTTGTTAGTCACAAATATACAGCCACGCGAGGCAGCCTGAACTTGAGCGCCTTTGCTTTTTCGCCGGTATGGTATGTGGTGTGAAGTAGCTTAGCCCCGACCGTCCTTTGTTGTGCACCGCGCCCTTTGGCACATTTATTATTATTATTATTATTATTATTATTATTATTATTATTATTATTATTATTATTATTATTATTATTATTATTATTATTATTATTATTATTATTATTATTATTATTATTATTATTATTATTATTATTATTATTATTATTATTATTATTATTATTATTATTATTATTATTATTATTATTATTATTATTATTATTATTATTATTATTATTATTATTATTATTATTATTATTATTATTATTATTATTATTATTATTATTATTATTATTATTATTATTATTATTATTATTATTATTATTATTATTATTATTATTATTATTATTATTATTATTATTATTATTATTATTATTATTATTATTATTATTATTATTATTATTATTATTATTATTATTATTATTATTATTATTATTATTATTATTATTATTATTATTATTATTATTATTATTATTATTATTATTATTATTATTATTATTATTATTATTATTATTATTATTATTATTATTATTATTATTATTATTATTATTATTATTATTATTATTGTAAGATTTAAAGCTTTCACGGCGCACGTTATTTATTACAGTTTCACGGGTGATCAGCCTTGTGAGGTTTAAAAACATTGAGCTTTCGGCCATTGTAAGCTCCATGGCGTTCGTCAGAATGAAAATGACCGTACCAGAGGCACCAGAGGCAGTTCGAGTCGAGCGGGGAAGCTATTCCCCCACCCGAGTGTCTTTACCGCAGTACCTAGCCTATGCGGCTTAACCTGCGCGATAGTATGGTAGTTTGGTCTACAGGGATTTGATACTTCTGGGAATGTTTGTGGGATCAGGGGTATTTATAGGGGCGAGATGGATGGTTGGTAGGGATTGGTCCGTGAGCGGTCAGTGCCCGGCTGCTGATTGGCTGTTTAGTCAATCAGGTGATGCTCTAATCCCCACCAGGGTTCTGGCCGTCAGTCACTCACTGAGAGGTGATCTGAATTAGGCACTTCACTCTGTTTCGAGTACAGATTGTAATTTTCGCCTTTCCCATCTTCTAAAATTAGAACGTTGGACTTAAGATGTCCTTAGGCAATTTTTTAGATGGTAGTCGGCGCGGCTGTCTGGTCATATTGTCCCAGAGTGTTCACCAGTGGAATTTATTGTACGTTGTTCGAGCGTGGGTTTTAATCACGTCGCCAAAGTACGAGATGCCGGAATGTTCGTGAGGGATGTGGACAGGAAATCTCCAACCAGCAGTATCATAGATCATCCTTAATGCCCGATTCTGCAACGTCTGGAGCCTGATGAAGGTGGACTTTGCCACCACTCCCCAGATCTCGCATCCGTACAGGATCAGAGGCGGGATAATCACACGATACAGCTCGAGTTTCAGGCGAATGGGCATGGTTTTGGAGCTGAGGTTGGGATACAACTGCTGGAGGGCTGCGTGACCTAGTAGTACTTTGCCCCTGACGTGATGCGTATACGTTAGCCGCCGGTAAAACGTGACCCCGGGATACTTCCCCGTAGTGACCCAGGGGATCCGACGGCGCCGAAGCACGAGGTCCTGCGGGAGCCGGTTTGCCAGCGTGTTGGCCAGGAGAATCGCAGAGCTTTTCTCCGGGTTAATAGACATGCACCAGTTCTCGCACCATCTACTGATGGCACAGAGGTGGGCTTGTATTTGACGGTAGCTGTAGCGCGGGTTCTTGTTAGCCGCGAAGATCATAAGATCGTCCGCATACTGACAGACGTGTGTGTGTTTGGGTGCGTGGGGAGATCGGCCATGTAAGCATTAAAGAGTGCCGGTGACAGTACACTGCCCTCGGGAACTCCTGCGCCAATGGGCCTTTCTCTGAAAAATGAACCCTTCACTTTCACTCGGAAGCTACGTTCCTGTAGGAAACTAGCCACCAAGTAAATGTATGGAGAGGGGATTTCGTTTTGTATGAGCTTGTAGATAAGCCCTTCGTGCCAGGTGGTAGAGAACGCCTTTTCCACGTCAAGCAACACAGCCACCATTTTGGCCCGATCCTGGTAAGCCAGGGAAGCCTTTTCGGCTACTCGCAGTAGTTGCTCGGTTGTGGAATGGTCAGAACGAAAACCAAACTGATGTTCCGGTAGGAGGCCTTTTTCCTCTAAAGAGGTCTAAGGCGGGTCAGGAACAGTTTCTCGAAAACTTTCGAGATAACTGGTAGGAGACTGATGGAACGGTAGCTAGAAGGAAAGATCGGATTCTTGCCCGGCTTCAACACGCATACCACACGCGCCTTCTTCCAGACTTCCGGAAAATGGCGCATGCATAGGCACGCGTTGTAGATCCGAGTCAAGTGTATCACGGCTGTAAAGGGAAGGTGCTGGAGCATTTCCGCAGTTACACGGTCCTGCCCAGGGGCTTTTCTAGGTTTTAGGTTCTTGATGGTGTTAGTTACCTCGCGAGGGGTAACTATCGGGATGTGGAAATCCTCGTGGCCCACAGGTCCGACTTCTAAGAAGTCTTCTACTGCTTGTTCCACGAGGTCAGTATGATCGTCGTTCTGAGGGTCCACTCTAGACTGGAACTGAGTTTTCAGATAGTCTGCTAACGCCTCTGCTTTTACCCTCGGTTCAAAGACAAGTCTTCCCCGAGGGCTATGCACAGGGTGCTGGTGTAATGGCTTATCTTTCCTCAAGCCTCGGACGATGCACCATGGTTTCCTCTCCTGGAGGTTTACGAGACGCAACGTGTTTTCCCAAGCTGCTTGCCTATGTTTTCTTAGGAGTCGTCTCACCAGGGATTTGAACCTGTGGTGTATTACTCCTATCCTAGGATGACGGAATCTCTGCCATAGCCTTCTAACAGCGTTTTTCGCTTGAATGAGGCGTTTCAGTGGGACAGGGATAGCTGTAGGTTTTGGTGCGTCGGTAGGAATGCGGTGCGTATGAGCACGTACCGCATTTAGGACAGAGGTTGAGAACCCCGCGGCTGCCTCCTCGAGAGCCTCTATCGAGTCTATTCGAGGACGTGCTTCCACGGAGTGCCCAATCAGGCACTCCCAGCGCAGTTAGATTAACGTCTGAGTCGACCACAACAGGGTTGTGATCGGAATCCAGAGCGTTAATCACCGAGAGATCCAGGTGAAATGTGATGTTCTTGGTGACTATGAAATCTATGACATCCGCGACGCTGCGTGCCGGGTAATATGTTGGACCTCTCGGCCCGGCTGGGTTCCCGCTAATATTGACGGTACAGTCCCCGGCCCGTCACGTTCTGGGTGCGGTTGTGCCAGCTTGGGTGTTTTGCGTTGAAGTCGCCTGCAATGCAAACCCTGTGGTGTAGGTTCAGGAGTGCCGTGATGTCCGCTTCATAGAAGCGCCGATCCGGAGGATCATATACCGCTACAAGTACCACGTTGCCACCGCCTAAGGATAGCCTTATGGTGTTGCCTCTAGGTGTTGTAGCGAAGGAATGGTAACAGGAATGTGTGTGAGATGGTTCTTTATGAAAATGGCAGTACCACCGCCCTGTCGGCCGACCCGAGCAGACCGATGGGTGACGTAACTTGGCAGACTGAACTGTACACTGGCGTGCAAGTGTGTTTCGCAGACCATAAGGATATCAATCCCATGGCTGTCTACAAACTCTAAGAGGCCTGGTTTCTGCTCTCTAACTCCATTTGCGTTCCAGAACGCAGCTCTAAATGAACGCACATTTCTATGCGCCATTTAAGAGCTTATGGAGTTAGCGTAGAGGTCCTTGGCCGTTTGAAGCACTACGAGGTGCTTCTTCACAGCCGCTAGTTCGGGGTTGAGGATTTGTTCCCTGCAGCGCCGTAGAATGGGGAGAGAACGTTGTACAAGGTCCGCAAACCAAGTTGCCAGTTCAATAAACTCCGCCATGTCCTCTGAGCCAAAGGCGTCTCCTAAGGCTTGTGACTGAGTGCTTCGTCGTGGTGTTGTGGTGGTTCTATTTACTGAGCCAGTCTGTGAGGACGGGCCAGCGCTGATTGGCTGTGCTGCTGCTGTTGCCTGGTTGGCTGAAGCAGCAGTTGCCTGATTGGCTGGTGCACTCTGTGGTGCATCCCGAGCTCGGGCTGTTGGTGGGGGAAGATGGGTAACACTCTTGTTACCTGCCTCCACCATGGCTGTTTCTGGCTCTGCACTTACAGTCACATGAGCCTTTTTCCCCTTCCTCCTCTTTTTAGGAGGACGTTTGTCCTTTGGGGTAACACTGGGGGGTGGCACTGGATGTTCTGTGTCCACCTTTGGGATGACGCTTGGGACTGGCGTTGTCTTTTGACTGACAACCTCGTTTTCTGGGGTTGCCTCTGCAGTCTCGGCCTGTACTAGAGCACTTTCGTGCCCCGACATTGCCTTAGCAAAGGACACCCCCTGTCGGATCTCTGATACTTCTTTGCCCTGTCTTCCTTGCATACTTGCAAGTCGCTTCGGGCAACCGCGATAGATGTCTATGTAGCTCCCGTCGAAGTTAGCGCACTTTTTGTTATCCACTGGTGTAGGGCAATCCTTCACCAGGTGTTCTCCTGCACAGCGAAGGCACCTAAGTTGCCTCTCACAAGCATGGCTCGAGTGGTGAAAGCCGAAGCAATTATAGCATGGGCTGGCCCCTCCCTGCTGTAGTAGGGCTCAATGGTGACCCTCGTATTGTACAAGTGACTCAAGTGGTCGATCTTTGGTGTTCCCTTCCCTTGCTTATCAACTACTACTAAAAATAGTGGCAGGGGTACCTTGGTGGGTTTGGCCTCCTTTTCCTGTGTGGTGGTTAGTTGCACCACGGACCTCGGTTTGATTCCGTGTTCGTCCTGTAGGCCGTCGCGGATATCCTGGGGGGTCTGTCTCTGAATCAAGACCCCTGACCACTCTGCGAACCACGTGGGGACGCTGAAGCGAGTAAGTGTGGAATTTGATTCCACTCTCTTTCAGTACCCCCCTCGCGGCCATGTGGTCGTCAGAGGTAGTTGTTCTGATGACACCCCGCCCTGGATGCCGGGTTGCCTGGAAATTGGCCTTTAACCGCCGTCTCAGTTCCTTCATAACCTTTATGTGGTTCGGGAACGGATCGGACACAATTGGAGGGATTCTTCCCTCCTTTTGTGAGGCCTGGTTTGAGGCGAGCGCTTCAGGTGCAGATGATGGTGAAGGAGGAGTCCTTTCCGGCTTCGAACCGCAACCTCCTACGGCTCTGCACTACGACAAAGCCGTCGTCATCCGGCAGTGTAGGTGCTGGGACAGGGGTCACAGGTACTCGTCGTGGTGTGACAGGGACTGCTGTCCCTTGGTTCACAAGGCCTATAGCCTGTTTGGCCTTCCGCCTGTTCTGGGCCCTGAGGAGCCTCTTGGCTTTCGCCTTGACGATATTTACCCTTGGACCAAGGGAAGGGTTCGGTGAGGTGGTAGGGTCTTACCTTGGCGCTGGTACTCGGTTTGTCATTAGTCTTTGCAGGTGCCATCCGGCATCCCACAGAGGGCCGAACGTCTTGCGACGCGCCTATGGGGGCGAACTCCGGGTCCAGTCTAGAGTCTGGTCCCTTGGCTGAAGCCTTTTGGGCCTGCGGTCTCGTGTCCGTCGGTCAGTACCGAGTCAGCTCTGGAGTCACACATGTCTTGATGCTGGGTTGAAATAGCTCGGCGAGCTACTTCTAGTAAGGAGGCAAGTAGAGGGCTAATGCCCACTTCCTCCTCCGTGCCGGAGCCCCTCCGGGAAAGCTGGCTTTCCGACGAAATCTTCTTTCGTGGTGTACCCTAAAACATGCTTACCAAGTCTCTTATAGAGACTTACACACTTACCGTGTGCTGTTGCCTGGCTTGGTTCATTTCGCTCCACCACCGTTGCGGCAGTCTTGCCGCTCCCTGGCGAACCTGTTGTCACTCGATCCACCAATCCCAAGGAGAACGTAGACGCACGTCTTAACACGAGCTTGGACCAATGCCGAATGAAGCGTGAATCAAAATGACCGTTAGACTAGACTAGACTACCAGATGGCAGGCTGAGAACAGCCCGAGGTGTGTCATTCGTGTACCTGCCCTTTTAGGGCTTAACCACTGTATGACGGGATTAGGATGTTGTAGGATGGCTGGTGAAGAATGGGGATTGTGGGTTGTTAGGAGGTAGCATAGGCTTATACTCCTCGTCGGGTGTTAATTTCAGTGTGCAACTACCGTTGGGCACTGCTGATGGGTGGTCCAAATATGGATATTTGGAGAAAATTTAGACTTCCAATCTTCTCTTGGAAGGATTGTAAGGAGCTCAGCTTCCGCTGCTGATGGGGTAGCTCCTGTGTTACCGGGGGTGCCCGCAAGCCATGCGGGGAACCCGGTGTCGCACAAGCGTGCGTTCTCTAAGAATGTAGTCCCCAAGAGACCTAACCAGGGCGCTCCGATGTTGTGGAAACTGGTCGTAAAATTTGGTTGCCCGGCGCCTAATTTGTTCCTGTACGTACGGGAGGGACGAGGCTTTGTGCAGTAGTCTCGTAGGGAATCTACGGCATACAGAATAGATTACCCGAAGACCTCTATCCTGTATACGTTGTAGACGCATGAGGTGGGTGTCTGTAGCCATGCCCCAGATTTCACAGGCGTACAGGAGGATAGGGATGATGAGAGCCCGAAAGAGGAGTAGCTTTAAGGGAATTGGCATCCCCGACCGCAGCATGGGGTACAGTGAGGCAATTGCCCCGCTGGTCCGCGCTGATAGGTCGTTGATGTGTTCCCGAAAAGTTAGGCCCTTATCAAGCTTCACTCAGAGCTAGGTAATGGAATCCACCCACTCAATCTTTCTGCGAAGGTTAGTAAATGTGGGGAAGTTGGCGGGAAAGCGGCGTTTGGTGAAAAGTATGGCGCGGCTTTTCTCCGGGTTGATGTACAATCGCAAAGCCTACAACACTCTTGGATGAGGCGGAGGTGTCGCTGTATGGGGAGAAAGGTTCTGCGAGGGTGTTTATTTGTGCAGTATAGCAGCACGTCGTCAGCATACTGGGCTATGTTAACGTGCTGTTCGGATGGAATGTCGGCCACATATACGCTAAACAGCGTAGGGGACAACAGAGAACCTTATGGGACTCCGCCTCTGATTGGCTTTCGTGTAGATTTGTTTCCCGCAACTGCGACCACAAAGGACCTGTGCTTTAGGTATGAGTGTAACAGGTTTATTAAGCGTGTGGGTAGCTCCAGTTGGATGAGTTTCCGGAGGAGACCGGCATGCCAGGTGGTAGAGAAGGCCTTCTCAACATCTAGAGAGTCCGCGGCGGTATAGGCTTTGTCCTGGGAACCCAGGGCGGCGGCCTCCACCACACACAGCAACTGCTGAGATGTTGAGTGGCCAGGCTGGAACCCAAACTGATGGGGAGGGATGGCTTGAATGTCCCCCAAAATGGGAGACCAGCGGACTAGAATAAGCCTCTTGAGTACTTTCGAGAGTACAGACAGGAGACTTATGGAACGGTAGTTTGCAGGATGAACCGGGTCTTTCGCTGGCTTCAATATGCAGATCACCTGGGCCTCTTTCCACTCGCGTGGAAAGTGACTAAGGGCGAGGCACATATTGAAGACCTTAGTGAGAAAGAGCACGGCCTTGAAAGGAGGGTGGCGGAGCATGCCAGGTGTTAACCCGTCAGGCCCCGCAGCCTTTTTGCGGTCGAGGCGCAGGAGTACGCCCTGGAGTTCACTTGGCTTGATGATGGGAAGCCGATCCGCCTCCGCATGAGGACGTCGAAGGTATCCACGTACCTCCTGGCGGACACGGTCGGAGAAGTCTAGGTCCTGCGGATCGTCTGTAGGACGCATAATCCTCTCCAGGTAGTCAGGAAACACATTTGCTTTGGCTTGGGGTTCATAGGCCAGGCCTCGGGTGCCTTGGATAGGTGAGGTGTGTGACCCTCCTCGATTCCTGAGTCGCTTGGCGATCTTCCACACGTCGCCATCCTCCGGGTTCATACGAGTCATCGTGTCCTCCCACGCGCGCACTCTGTGCTCGCGTAGACGGAGACGAACCTCGTAGCGCAAACGCCTTAGAACCGCTAGGTGATGGAGCCTGCGATGTCTCTGGTAGCGCCTGCGAGCCGCCCAAGAGCGGACGATAAGCAAAAGAAGCTCCAAAGGCAGGACATCAGGATGAAGAGGAGCTGCGGTGTGGATGGTGAGGTTGTGGACGGTTCGCCTCACGACAGAGCTGAAGGAAGAGACGGCAACCTCTAGGGTTGGGATGTCTGTGATGTTGGGGTTGGCGGGGATGGAACCATTCAGGCAACTTCTGACGCAGTCCCAGTCTACGTTCCTATGTTGAATCGGGATCTCGTGGCTGGCAACCACGATGATGGCCAACACGGGATTATGGTCTGAATGCAGTTCGCTGACCGATGTGAGTGATAGATGATATGGAAAGTGCTTGATGATTGCGAAGTCTATGACGGATGGCCGACCTAGACCTCGCGGGTAATGGGTGGGTTGCCAGGGACCCTCTACTCTAAGTTGAGGGTCCGGGTCTGTCATTCTGATGATTTCGTTGCCTCTAGCGTCTGCACGGGGGCCGCTATGCCAGCGCTGATGCTTAGCATTTAAGTCCCCAACAATAATGGCCTGAGGATGTAGAGCAAGGATGGAGAGGAAGTCGTTTGGAACGAACTGCCTCTGGGGTGGGTGATAAGCAGACACCATCAGGACTTCAGTACCTCCGAGGTGGACACAAGTGTCCGTGGCCTCTAGGGTTTGAAGTGGAGGGAGCTGGACGGGTTTGTGGACCACACTGTTCTTCACGAAGATCGCTGTGCCGCCCCCACGGCGGCCGACGCGATCCGATCTGAGACAGTGATAGCCCTGGAGTCGGGATGTGACGTTCTGATGGAGATGTGTTTCTGACACCAGGATGAGGTCTAGGGCATGCGCTCCAGCAAAATGGTGGAGCTCATTCTCCTGACCGGCCAAGCCACACGCGTTCCAGAACCCGAACCTAAACGAGGTACGAGACCTAGTTTGATCCGCCATTCTGGGGCGTGCGGATGACGGTGGTCAAGAGAGCGAGCGCCTCCATGGCTATGGCCATTTTGCTGGCTTGGTCGCTGCCAGAGAGGTATCTTACCAGCAGTTCCCAGATCTTCTGGCCATAGTTTTGCAACAACTGCTGCAACCATGCCAGTACGTCCTGGAACTGTGGTGTGGGAGGGGTAGTGGTTTGTTGTGGAGGTGGTTGGACGGGAGGGCTCGGTAGTACCGGACCCTCTTCGACCGCGACCTCCCTCTGCTGGCGGGCGCGCGTGCGAACCCCACGCTCGCTACGAGCTTCGGAGACGGTAGCAGGCCTCCGAGAGCTTCGGCGTTTTGCCGACCTAGGTGGAAGGGGAGCTGGTTGGGTTACTGGAGCTTGTGTTGGTGCTCTTGGGTGTGTCTCAGTGTTATTCCGCGACGCCGCAGTCCTACCCGCAGCTCTGCTGGTCACTGCCGCGTACGCTGAACACTGGGTCGGACCTGCCGGACCAGGGCCTACCCGGGGGCTGTCCGCTGCAGAAGGTTGGACCACCTGTAGTGGGTTCTTAGCAGCTAAGATGGCCTTCCTTGTTGGACAGCCTCCGTAGTAAGCTACGTGTGCGCCGGTACAGTTGGCACACTTGGGCACATCCTCCCGAGATTTCGGGCAGACCTCTTTTAAGTGTTCACCGCAGCATCTCAGGCAGCGTAGTTTCCTGTGGCAAAAGTGGCTGGAGTGGTTGAACCCCAGACAGCGATGACATTGAGGAGTACCGCTAGAAACTTTGGAAGGTTCAATATGTACCCGGAGGTAGCACAGGCCTGTTACGGCATCAATTTTCTTACCCTCCGGGTCGTTGGCTCTCTCCACCACTACGAGAAATAGGGGGAGGGGTGTTCTGGGTCCTTGCCCATTTGGAGCGGCTCTGGTCGGCTGTTTGACCAGCTTTGGGGTGACGCCCTGGCGGTTGAGGTCTGCCACGATCTCGTCGATGGGTGTGTCCACCGGGAGACCGCGGATAACTCTGTGGACGTCGCGGGTTCTCTCCAACCCGAAGGTGAAGTGAGGGATACCCTGATCCTTAAGGTGGTGGAGGATGATGTAGTCGTCGGCCTATTTGGCCTGGAAGATAAAACGACTGTTGCTCCGCCGCACCGTGCACTCCCTCGATAGAGTAGGCATTACCAGCTTAAGAAAGGCGATAGACCCTGCGAAGTCGTCCACGGTGATCGGTGGAACGTGTCGTTTTGCTGGGAGAGGTGTTTGGGGTTGGGCGAGTTTGCGGAGACCTTCTTGTGCCAATTTGGCTAAGTCGGCCAAACGTCTCTTGGTTTTTCGTGAGACCACCTCACGAAAGCCGTCTTCTCCCTGTTGAGGAACTTCTTCCTCGCCAGAAGAGAGACCCGAAGAAGAAAAGTCGTCGTCCATAGCGACGGAAGCTCTGCAGGAGTAAACACTTCCACAGTCCTCGGACTCAGACTCCGGATTTTGGCCTACTCGTGGAACTTGGTCACGTGGGAGGCCCTGGCTGGTGGTATTGTTGGAAGCCTCGACTTTGCGGCACTTGCCTCTTCCGCTTTCGCGTTGAGTGGCACGGCGCTTCTTAGCCTCGGCAGAGGTCTTTTTGACAGCACCAGTAGAGGTGCTGGCAACAGGAGTTGCAGGCTGACTGGCAGGCCCCTTTCCGGACTTGCCGGGAGAAGAAGGAAGAGAAGACATGGGATAGGTGAAGAGTGCAGGGACAGATACAATACTGCACCCTAGGGGGCAGTATTCACTAACACACCTCGCGTGTTCTCACCTGCAGGTAGCAGGGGCTTAGCAGCCTGCCGAACAGAGGACCGGACACCTTTTGGAAGATGCGCCGTATCTACCCAAGGGTAGATGATTATAGCCTTGTTCGGCAACCCGCTACCTGAAATAGCTATTTGATCCTCGGTGCACCAGCTCGCACCCCTCCGAGCGCAGCATCGGTGCCGAAGAAGAAGCAGGAAGGATGTCTGAAGATATGCGATACAATACGACTTGCTATCAAGTCTCTTGTAACGTGTTCGCAAGCTTGTGATTCGCCTGGGTTGGTAGTCGCTAAATGCTCCACCACGGTCGTTGCAGTCGCTCTCCTGTTGCCCCCTGGCGAGTAGTCCTGGAACTCGTTGCTCAAGTAGCATCAGGCTCGAAGTGAACTGGACGCGAGTCGCAGAGCGAATGAATGACCGTCCAGGAGTCCAGAACTGAGTACGAGTCGCCTGGGTTAACCCAGGCGGATGGTAAGGTGGCCACGGTACCTATCCGTTTAATTACGGATATACCCGTGAGGAGGTATAGGTTGTCAAGGTTTTAGAAGCGTTGGTGTTTTTGTATGTCTGATGGTGCAGGTTGGGTTCCTATATTGTCACTGGCGGCGGGATCTGTCAGATCTTGGACGTGTAGCCATCCAAGCGACTATTGCCCTACTGATTACTTCGTCGGCCGCTTGTGGAACCGTCGAGCAATGCAGTGCCAGTGACAGGAAACCGAGAGGAATAGGTGACAGGTGTGGTGTTGCCAACTGTAGTTACATTTGGCGGTTGGTGAAGGGATAGCGGTACTTACCAGCCCAGGGCGTCCTTGGGTAAGCGGTAGCTCTGTCTCCGCCTAGGGAGGCGATGTTCGTATTGCCCCAGGGTGTTGACCAACTGGTTTGGGTGAGGTGTTGGTTTGGCATACACTGTGCAAGTCCTGTCCCGCACGACATCCACAATGTATGGGATGCCGGAATGAGTGTGAAGGATGTGTGATGGAAACCTACGGTCGGTATCGTAGATCATCCTAAGCGCCCTGTTCTGCACGGCCTGCAGCCTGCGGGTGGTGGAACGAGCCACCGTACCCCAGGAGGCTTTCCGTGGCGCCCGATTCCGAGGACTGGGCCCCATTGAACCGGTTCAACACACCAGTTACTCTACAGCGGTCAAGGCGGCCACTTCACAACCTCAAATTCCAGGAACCAAACCTACAGAAACAGTTAAACTTCTGCTGCCAACTTTCACTGCACCCGCAATCTCCATAGTTGCTCCAAAGCTACCCCAGCTTCCGTTGAGCATCACCAGATCTGCTCCTAAAGGCATGCCAAGAACACACAAGGGTACCCCAGAAGAGCCACCCCTCCCACCACTACCCCGACAACAAGCACAAAAACGCCTGTCGGCCTACCCACAAGCTGCTTCACCCTCAACATCACCGCTAGTGCCGGATGCTCAATTCCTCAGTCTCACGAGCAAAATACCGCTCCACCTTCAAGCGTACTTTGCAGCAGTCCTCGCCGAGGCCC
Source organism: Tenodera sinensis (assembly GCA_030765045.1). NCBI lineage: Eukaryota > Metazoa > Arthropoda > Insecta > Mantodea > Mantidae > Tenodera > Tenodera sinensis. Next base: position 218,405,882 of record CM060962.1, on the reverse strand, counting down.
TCGCCCGTAGACCTGTCTCTATCGCCTCACAAACAGTACTGGTCAACACCGTGTTCACATTCATGAGTCAAAATGGCGGACAGGAATGATGTGGTAACCAACCTCCTTGGGCTCCGGATCTGCTCCTGGAATGCCAATAGAATCCGTGGTAAACTGCAAGAAGTTAGAAACTTTCTTGCAGTTAACAAAGTACAACTTCTTCTGGTCCAGGAGACACACCAGTCAAGCAACCAGAAAGCCACAATTCCAGGTATGGTCTGTCACAGGAGCAACCGAGATGACGGTTACGGTGGTACGGCCATCTACGTCAGCCGGACCATCCAAGACCATCGCGTCCATCTAACCCCACAGAAGGTCTAGAAGGAACAGGAATTGCCTTGACCAACAACAGAGGCCCACTCAAATTGTACTCGCTATACATACCACCCGGCAGACGCATCAGAGAGAAGAATCTGGACTCTGTATTCTCACACGGGTCGCCCACTATTGCCATGGGTGATCTCAACGCAAAGAGCCCGTGCTGGAACTTCACTATCAGGAATCACAGAGGTATGCTCCTGGAAAGCTATCTCGAACGTAGAGGCTCAGTCGCACTTGAACCAGCATCTCCGACCATCACCTACGAAAACCTTCGACCAACTGACTGGTTGGATATAGCAATTTTGCAAAACATCCGCACCTACCCACAAATCTTCTCCATCCGCGAGCTCTCCTCAGACCACTATCCTGTCCTTCTCATCTTCAGGGCAAGGCCAAACGCCAAAGCCCCCCCAAATTCCATCAATCCCCGGAGAACCGACTGGAGGAAATACAGTGCACTGATGGCCGAACAGCAAGCCGAAATACAACCATGCCTCAGTGCTGTGGATGCAGACAAACTCGCCAGCAAAATAACCAGTACAATGATGTCAGCCATGTCCCAGGCCACCCCTCCTCGTCGACGTTTCTCAAGAGAGATGAAACCTCTTCCTCACGCCATACACCAGCTTATTGCTGCTAAGAACAAGGCACGGCGCAAACACCAACAAACGCGCAACCCCATGGACAAAAGAGAGCTGAGCCGCCTCCAGAGCATACTCAAACTTCAGCTCCAAGACTACAGAAACGAGGAGTGGGAACGTCGCCTAGGCTCACTTGACACTGAGGACTGTTCCCTCTGGAGGATGTCTAAGGCCATACTCAATGTCCCCTCTCAAGATCTACCCCGCTCAAATGGCACAAGGTTTGCCCAATCAGCGAGGGAAAAAGTTGAGCTGATGGCTGAGCATCTCGCCTCGACATTCTATCTGGAGCAATCTCTAGCCGTCGACCTCTCCAACGAAGTTGAAACAGTGGTTCAGGACTACCTCTCCGTGCCCTTCGACGTTGAAGAAGTACACCTAACCACCGTAGTCGAAGTCACCAACATCATAACCTCTGTCCAACCTTACAAAGCTGCTGGCGATGACGGCCTGCCAAACGCTGCCTTCAAATCCCTACCAGCTCAGTGGATCACTTTACTGATCCACCTTTTCAATAGCCTTCTTCGACTGGCTCACTTCCCGGCCGCATGGAAACACGCACGCATAATCACTCTGCCAAAGCCGGGAAAGAATGCGCAACACCCAGGCAATCATAGACCTATCAGCCTCCTACCAGCAATCAGCAAGATATTTGAATAGGTGGTCCAGAAACGCCTCCAAACCACGCTCGACTCCCACAACATCCTCCGGCCAGAACAATTTGGCTTCCGTCGCAAGCACTCAACCACGCACCAACTCCTCCGGCTTGTGGACGACATACGCGGCTTCAACAATCGGCATTACGTTGCAGCCCAATTCCTTGACATTTCTCGAACCTTCGACACTGTGTGGCACGAAGGTCTCCTTCACCGCCTCATCAGCTATGACACCCCTCCCTACCTAGTACACCTAATCCACAGTTTCCTGTCACACCGCACATTTGTTGTCACCAAGGACAGCACCCATTCCCAACCATACTCCATCAACGCAGGGGTACCTCAAGGCAGTGTTTTGGGGCCCCTGCTGTTTCTAATCTTCGTCAACACTCTTCCCACTCTTCGGGGCTGCAACCTATATCTATTCGCTGACGACACTGCAATCACCACTGCATCATCTCACCACGGTATTGCAGTGCAACGTCTACAGCACTATGCCGATATGCTGACAGTATGGTTCACCACGTGGCGTATGAAGCTAAACGCCAAAAAGTCAACAGCCGTAACATTCACCTCCAGGACGTAGACCAACTTCGTCTCTCAGGCTAAAACATCCCCTGGTCTACGGAAGCCACTTATCTAGCCATCCAACTAAACATGCACCTTACATGGAAGCCCCACATCGCTAAACTGGTCTCCAAAATCAGCAGACGTATGGCCTTGTTGTACCCCTTGTACAGCAAGAAGTCCCCCATGTCCCTGAAGAACAAACTCCTGGTTTACAAGCAGGTTGTCTGACCTGCACTCACTTGTGCCTGCCTAGTGTGGGGAGCAACAGCCAAGACCAATCTCAACCCGCTGCAAGTACTGCAAAATCGCTACCTACGCACATCCATAGCCGCTGATTGGTACATCCCTAACGAAAAAATTCATACTGACCTCTCCTTCCCTACCCTAATTGGCTACATCAAGCATCTATCCAACAAATTCTACGCCAGTCTTCCCCACAGCTTTAACCACCTTATCCGAGGCCTCGGGGAATATGATATAGACCCCGGGGGAGACTTACAAACGACCCAGGCTTGTACTGACACAACCATAAATTGCCTATCATAACTGACCAAATCATTCCATCACCAACAGATCTTGTACTACTACTAAAAAAACTTCTAATTTTCCACCATCTAACCACCGTCTTCAATTAATCACCCACCCTAAAGCCAGCAACGGAGTTAATCCCGGAACGGCAAGAGTCAGAGGGCGCCTCCCATAGGGAGGATAACACCTCAGTGACCCCACTGCGATGAATGTGTTTCATGGCTATTGTCCAGGCAGGGCTTAGCAGGGCTTAGCAGGGACCGCGGACTTCAGCTAAGACCTGCCTGGACAATTGCCATGAAACACATTCACAACAGCAACTATAGTGATTCTGCACCAAGTACTGACCCTCAAGAAAACACTGTGGCCGGTGACAAACATAGCCCGAAACAGCAGGCCCAATTACAAATCGTCACCCGCTCATTGCCAGGGCAACCCAACGCCCTCCCACCTAACATTGCATATATATGGGGAGCGGAAAGCATTCCATCCGACATACCCAACCCTCGCACCATCCCCATCGAACTCAGGCAGTTGATCAAAGCCAAAGCAACTGTCCGAAGGCTCTGGCAGCGTTTCCGCCATCCCAGGATACAGGCAGTTTACCAGCGGTTCAAGTCCCTGGCATGACGCCTGTTGCGTTTACACCGCAAAACAGCCTGGGAAAACACGATGGCTAATGTAGATCTCACTGAGAAGCAACCATGGCGGATAATCAGGTCCCTTAGAAAGGACAAAAACACACATCAGCATCCTCTACTTGGCACTCGCGGGAGACTCTCTTTTGAGCCCCAAGAGAAAGCCACGGCTTTCGCAGACCATCTAGAATCCCAATTCGAACCCCGGGAAGATGTCCAGGACGAAGACTTTACTGAACTCGTGGAGGCGACGGTAGATTACCTCTATGAGGCACCTCCGCCGCCACGCGCAGAGATCCCAATTCCCTTAGTCACCCCAAGACAGGTGGCTTCTGAAATCAGAAGGTTAAAACCTGCCAAATCCCCTGGGCATGATGGCGCCCATGCTCCAGCACCTTACCCGAAAGGCCGTAGTCCACCTGACTAGGATTTATAATGCATGTCTGCAGCTTCGTCACTTTCCAACTTGTTGGAAGGAGGCGAGGGTGGTCTGCATTTTGAAGCCCGGCAAGGACCCGGTTTTCCCTTCAAATTACCGCTCCATAAGCCTGTTACCCATCGTTTCAAAAATTTTTGAACGATTATTGCTATCCCGCCTCACTCCTCTCTTCGAGCAAAGGCAACTTATCCCGGATCATCAGTTCCGTTTCTGTCATGGACATTCCACTACACTACAGCTACTGCGGCTGATTGAGAAGGTTGCCCTGGGTTTCCAGGAAAACTTCAAAACAGTCGCAGTGCTTCTGGATGTAGAAAAAGCCTTTGCAACCACATGGCACCAGGGGTCACTGTATAAACTCAGAGGCAGAAATCCCTCCCCCCTACCTCACCCTGATTGATAGCTTCCTTCGGGATCGCTCTTTTCGGGTGCGGGTGGAGGGGAAGTTGTCCTCGGTCAGACCCAAAGCGGCTGTAGTTCCGGAAGGTAGCGTGCTATCGCCGTTGCTCTTTGCTGCCTACATGTCTGACCTACCCGTGGAACCGCATACTGTTACGTGTTAGTATGCAGACGACGTCCTCATACTGGCACGGAACAAAAATGTTGGGTACTGCTTCCCTCCACTACAGCGACAGCTCGATGCTATCGGCAGGTGGAGTGAACAGTGGAGAATGGCCATTAGCCCGCAGAAGAGCCATGCTCTACTATTGGGCAAAGTTCGAAACTGGCGCCCGGGTGTATCCCTGGCAATGCGGCGGAGAAGAATCCCATGGGCTAATTCTGCCAAATACCTGGATGTACTACTTGACCGTGGTCTAACCTTCACTCCACATGTCAAAGCAAAGGTCGGTCAGGGACATGGCGCCCTGAGACAACTATATCCCATACTCCACTCATCCATGCCCACTCACCTGAAACTACGCTTGTACCGTGCGATCGTCCCGCCCCTGATTCTGTACGGGTGCGAGGTCTGGGGTACGGTGGCTCGTTCCACCACCCGCAGGTTACTGGCCGTGCAGAACAGGGCGCTAAGGATGATCTACGATACCGACCGTAGTTTTCCATCACACATCCTTCACACTCATTCCGGCATCGCATACATTGTGTACGTCGTGCGCGACAGGACTCGCACAATGTATGCCAAACTCACACCTCACCCAAACCAGCTGGTCAACACCCTGGGGCAATACGACCACCGCCTCCCTAGGCGGAGAAAGAGCTACCGCTTACCCAAGGACGCCCTTGGCTGGTAGGTACCGCTTTCCCTTTACCATCCGCCAAATGTAAACACAGTTGGCACCACCACACCTATCACCTATTCCTCTCGGTTTCCTGTCACTGGCACTGCATTGCTTGACGGTTCCACAAGCAGCTGACGAAGTAATCAGTAGGGCAATGGTCGCTTGGATGGCTAGACATCCAAGATCTGACAGATCCCGCCGCCAGTGGCAATATAGGAACCCAAACTGCACCATCAGACATACAAAAACACCAAAGCTTGTAAAATCCTGGCAACCTATACGACCTCACAGGTAAATCCGTAATTAAACGGATAGGTACCGTGGCCACCTTACCATCCGCCTGGGTTAACCCAGGCGACTCGTACTCACTCCTGGACTCCTGAAGGAGGGGAGGCAACAGCTGTCACCAAGGTGCCCTTACTGCTATTCCTAGTGGCCATAGAAAAACAAGGGGAGGGAACCCCTAAGATTGAGCAGGTGACTCGTCTGTATCATACGCGGGTCACGGTTGAGTCTTACCACGGCAGGGAGGGGCCGGTCCAGTGCTACAAGTGCCTGGGTTTCCACCACTCCAGTTTTGCCTGTGAGAGGGCTCTCAAGTGTCTCCGTTTGTGCGGGCGAGCACCTGGTAAAGGATTGCCCGACACCAATAGAAGAAAAAAGGTGCGCCAACTGCGATGGATGTCACATACGTATCTATCGCGGGTGCCCTAAGAGACTTGCAATAATGCAAGGCAGACAGGGCAAGGCTGACACTGAAGTTGGATCAGGAGTCTCTTTCGCCACGGCCCTGGCGGGACACGAGGTGATCTCGCGCAGACCGAGGCTACGGAAGTAGCCCCTAAAAACCAGGTTGCCAAGGCAATGACAACGCCAGTCCCGGAAAGTGTCCCACCCGAGGTTGCGAGTAAGAAGACTGCTCCAACACCCAGCGCCGCTCCTAAGGAGAAACGTCCCCCCAAGAAGGGGAAGAAGAAAACCTCTGTGGTAAAAACCACAGAACAACAAGCTGTGGCGAAAGATCTCAACAAAACTGTTGAGAAGCTTTCCCCACCACCAGCATCCACAGCTCCAGCTGCGTCAGCCAATCAACGAGCTGCAGAGCCTGCCAATGCTGACCCGTCCCACCGGACTGGACCAGCCAATCCTGACGCAGCAGTGCCTCAACAAAACATCCAGCAACCAAACTTAGGGGACACACTCGCTTTCGAGGACATGGCTGAGTTCATTGAGTTGGCAACCTGGTTCGCCAACTTAGTTCAGCGCTCCCTCCCAATATTACGACACTACAGGGAAACCATCAACAACCCCGGAATATCCGCTGTGAAGAAGCACCTTGCGCTAACGAACTCTATTCTATTTCCACGAGATCTTAATGGCGCATAGAACTGTGAGTTCATTTAGAGCTGCGTTCTGGAACGCAAATGGAGTTAGAGACCAGAGACCTGGCCTGTTGGAGTTCGTGGACAGTCACGGTATTGATATCCTGATGGTCTGTGACACGCACTTGCCCGCTGGTGTACAGTTTACCCTGCCAAGCTACGCCGCTCATCGGTCTGATCGGGTCGGCCGACAGGACGGTGGTACTGCCATTTTCATAAAGAACCATCTCACCCACACTCCTGTTACCATTCCTCCGCTACAACACCTGGAAGCAACCGCCATAAGGCTATCCTTGGGCGGGAACGACCTAGTGCTTGTGGCGGTGTATGACCCGCCAGATCGGCGCTTCTATGAAGCGGACATCACAGCACTCCTGAACCTACACCACAGGGTTTGCATTGCAGGCGACTTCAACGCAAAACACCCAAGTTGGCAGAGCCGCACCCAGAACGTAAGGGGCCGGGGACTTTACCGTCTCATTAGCGGGAACCCCGCCCTTCACTCACCGGGCCGAGAAGTCCAACTTACTACCCGGCACGCGGCGCCGCGGATATCATCGACTTCATGATCACCAAAAACATACCATTTCACTTGGACCTCTCTGTGATTAACGCTCTGGACTCTGATGACAACCCTGTTGTGGTCGACGCAGACGTTAATCTCACTGCTCTGGGAGTGCCGGACTGGGTGGAAGAAGTCGACTGGGATGCAGCCGTCCTAGCCCTTCAAAACTCTGTGGGAGCACGTCCTCGAATAGACTCGATAGAGGCTCTCGAAGAGGCAGCCACGTCGTTTTCCACCTCGGTCCTAAATGCGGTGCGTGCTCACACACACCGCATTCCTACAGATGCACCAAACCTGACATCTATCTCTGTCCCACTGAAACGCCTCATTCAAGCTAAGAATGCTGTCAGAAGGCTATGGCAGAGATTCCGTCATCCTAGGATAGGAGTAATACACCGGAGGTTCAAATCCCTGGTGAGACGACTCTTAAGAAAACATAGGCAAGCAGCTTGGGAAAACACGCTGCGTCACGTAAACCTCCAGGAGAGGAAACCGTGGCGCATCGTCCGAGGCTTGCGGAAAGATAAATCTGTACACCAGCATCCTGTGCACGGCCCTCGGAGAAGACTTGTCTTTGAACCGAGGGAAAAAGCAGAGGCACTAGCAGACTATCTGGAAACTCAATTCCAGCCTAGGGTAGATCTACAGAACGATGACCGCACTGACCTCGTGGAACAGGCGGTAGAAGGCTTCCTAGAAGTCGGGCCTGCTTGCCACGAAGAGTTCCACATCCCGATAGTTACCCCTCGCGAAGTAACTAACACCATCAAATCCTTAAAAGGCCGTAAATCAACTGGACAGGACCGTGTAACAGCGGAAATGCTCCAGCACCTTCCCCATAGAGCCGTGATGCACTTGACCCGCATTTACAACGCATGCCCCAGCATGCGTCATTTTCCAGTTGTCTGGAAACAGGCGCGTGTGGTGTGCGTTCTGAAGCAGGGCAAAAATCCGGTTTTTCCGTCTAGTTACCGTTCCATCAGTCTTCTACCAGTTGTCTCCAAAAAAACTGTTCCTGTCCCGCCTCGGACCTCTATTGGAGGAAAAAGGTCTCCTACCGGAACACCAGTTTGGTTTTCGTTCTGGCCACTCCACGACTGAGCAGCTACTGCGTGTAGCCGAGAAAGCTTCCCTGGCTTACCAGGAGAGGACTAAAACGGTGGCAGTGTTGCTTGACGTGGAAAAGGCATTTTCTACCACTTGGCATGAGGGGCTTGTCTACAAGCTAATACAGCACGATATCCCCCCTCCATACATTTACTTAGTGGCTAGTTTCCTTCAGGAACGTAGCTTCCGAGTGAAGGTGGAGGGATCATTCTCCAGAGAAAGGCCCATTGGCGCAGGGGTCCCCGAGGGCAGTGTACTGTCACCGGCACTCTTTGCAGCTTACATAGCCGATCTCCCCACGCACCCAAACTCACACATCTGTCAGTATGCGGACGATCTCATGATCTTCGCTACTAATAAGAACCCGCGCTACAGTTACCACCAAGTACAAGCCCATCTCTGTGCCATCAGTAGATGGTGCGAGAACTGGCGCGTGTCTATTAATCCGGAGAAAAGCTCTACGATTCTGCTGGCTAACACGTTGGCAAACCGGCTCCCGCGGGACTTCGTGCTTCGGCGCCGTCGGATCCCCTGGGTCACTACAGAGAAGTATCTCGGGGTCACGCTGGACCGGCGGCTGACGTATAGACATCACGTCAGGGGCAAAGTACTGCAAGGCCACGCTGCTCTCCGGCAGTTATACCCTATACTCAGTTCCAACACCATGCCCTTACGCCTGAAGCTCCAGCTGTATCGAGCGACCATCCCGCCTCTGATCCTGTACGGATGTGAGATCTGGGGGTGGTGGAAAATTCCACCTTTATTAGACTCCAGACGTTGCAGAACCGGGCATTAAGGATGATCTATGATACTGGCTGGAGATTTCCTGCCTATATCCTTCATGAACATTCCGGTATCCCGTACATTGTCGACGTGATTAAAACTCGCGCTCGAACAATGTACAACAAACTACAGAACCACCCTAACCCTCTGGTGAATACTCTGGGACAATACGACCAGAGTCAGCCGCGTCGACTACCATCCAAAAGATTGCCAAGAGACATCATGTCCGGCGGTCTAATCTCGAAGATGGGAAAGGCGAAAATACAATCTGTATTCAAAACAGAGAGAATCACCTGTTTTAGTTCACCTCTCAGTGAGTGACTGACGGCCAGAACCCTGGTGTGGATTAGCGCGTCACCTGACTGGCTGGAAACGACCAATCAGAAGTCGCGCACAGCCCGCTCGCGGACCAATCCCTGGCAGCAAACTCTCCCACCCCTATAAAAACCCCCTGTTCCAACCAATTTTTTCCTAGTGTAACAAACATCCCTGTAGTAACAGCATCGAAACCATCGCGCAGGTTAAGCCGTATGACGGCTGCAACATCCCCGCTCGACTCGAACTACCTCTGGAGCCTCCGGACGGTTATTTTCATTCTGACGAAGGCCATGGAGTTTACAATGGCCGAAAGCTCAATGTTTTTAAACCTCACACGGTTGATCACCCGTGAAACTGTAATAAATTATTATTGTTATTATTATTATTATTATTATTATTATTATTATTATTATTATTATTATTATTATTATTATTATTATTATTATTATTATTATTATTATTATTATTATTATTATTATTATTATTATTATTATTATTATTATTATTATTATTATTATTATTATTATTATTATTATTATTATTATTATTATTATTATTATTATTATTATTATTATTATTATTATTATTATTATTATTATTATTATTATTATTATTATTATTATTATTATTATTATTATTATTATTATTATTATTATTATTATTATTATTATTATTATTATTATTATTAATACTACCATCACCACCACCACCACTACTACTACTACTACTACTACTACTACTACTACTACTACTACTACTACTACTACTACTACTACTACTACTACTACTACTACTACTACTACTACTACTACTACTACTACTACTACTACTACTTAACCCAGCTAAACAGTAAATTTACATTTGCATATTTGTTGTAGGATACAGTAGGTAAGGGTATAGTCAGGTTTTTAAGAGCGTGTCGCTATGTGTCTATGTGCTTTCTCTGAGCACCAGAAAACAGCAAATAGCGACTTCCCAGTTGATAAGAGAGTGCGTATTTGAAAATTCAAACCAATAGCAAGGAACATCTCAGAAATAGTTAAGTGCGCATAAAAAAGGGAAAAAGGTTGGGCGTAGATTGTATGCTTTAACGACATAAATATTTTCGGCAGTAAGAATACGTCTAGCACTTACGGTTTACCAGTTATAGAAAAGTAATTTAAAAAGAAGAGGAATTTGGAGGCTATTCCCAGAAAGAGAATATCAGGATTTACATCTTATCATGCAATTATCTTAAAAGCCATGAGTTTTTTTTATAACCAGGCCATAGATCACATATACGTTGATGTGGTATTACCCGCTCTTCACTTCCGCTATCCTACGCGGAATGCTGCTTTCTGGTGATTTATGCTCCGGCTGCTCTGTCATGTGATCTTAATTTCTGGGTATGCGTGGGTGTTTGCGAATAAAACCAGAACTCTCGTTGAAACACTTTTAATCTCACCAAAATAAGAATGCGTGAGATTTGCCGATCGTTAGCAACAACGTTAAGCCGTCACTGTGTCTTTACTAAGACCGAAGATTGTTGCTATTAAATATAATGTGTCCTCACACTCGAGGATCCGGAATGCAAATCCCCTCACTGAAGTGCTCGCTCGGAGATGTGGGCGACAAGCGTAGTGACCCGTTCCGTCCAGGTTCTGGAGGGCAAGTCTGAACGACACGCTCTCTCCGGGTTTTGGCAGGCAAGTATCTGTGCGTCATGACGCTATGTCTTTCACCCCCTTAATTTCTCCTACGACGGGTTTCGAAGAAACGACCATCCCTTGTTTTCCTGCTCAACACCGGCACTGAGCGATTTCTAGGAAAACTGGTGTTACCAGGCCTCGCTTGACTACCTGAAGCTCGCCCCTAATGACTTGTCTGTAACATTTCGTGCCTTTTGACAATTTTAACCACAACTAATCTCCCAGATTCTATAGCTTTATACAAGTAACGATTATTAACATTTTCTGATTATTTAATTCCGCCATGTGATGCTGTATTGTATCCATAATTATGGCATTCAAAATTTCGGCTTCAACGTGTGGTTGACTTGCACTGCAGTGACCTCTGTATGTTTCAAGTAGGTAACTCACTACTTCGAACGATTCACTCAACACGGCTGTGAATGTTAATTGTCAGTTACTGCCTTCTTTTTGTTCTGTAAACTTGTTCATTGAGCATCTTCTTGTGTTATTTATCGTGTATATTAAAAGTGAAAGGTTGTTCAAGACGTCCTTGTTGTGTGTGAATTGTATTAGATTATGCTTACTAGTCCACAGAAATATCTACCGAAAAAATCGTGCTTGAACAAAGAGATTTTATGCACGACACATGCATAAAAACCGACTCATTAGACAGTGTGTAACAATTTCAGAATACATTTTCTGGTATTCCAGTTCCAGCTACAGAAGTTGTGGAAATTACGCAAGATGACTTATTCGTGTGAATGAAAATTTTATGCGAAGCCGCCAGGAATGCCTTAATGTGGATAGACATCATTTTCAACACAACTCATAAGAAGGTTAGTATTTTTGTGCTACTCTAATGGTTAACAGGCGCTTAATCAAAGCCGGGTAAGACGATGAGGGTATTTAATGTCGCGAAAAGCAACGTTATCACATTTTCTTCAAGCGTTCGCACTCCACGCTTGGGCATTTACTTCTTAGAAGACCAATGTCACGCGAAAACTAACAGAAGAGACGTTGCTTCACTCCACATGGGTTTAACAAAGGTCTGTCATTTGTGATTTCTCTGATTTCATTGACTGAAGTGACACGCTCATTGGTGCAATTTGAAACATCAGCGACTTCCGAGAACAAACAATACCTGTGGTGTGTGTTAACCTAAGAAGATTCTGATGATAAAAGGCAAGCGCATGTTAACCATTAGAGTAGAACAATAATACTCATTATAGTGGTTGTCACTATAGTCACTGTCACTATAGGTAACGTGAGAGTTGACAAAAAGCGGAAAACTGCACAGTATAATGATTGAAAGAGCGGCTGATAATATAAGGAACGCATTGCATTATGCGTTTGAGTAAAATTAATAAATTTATCTTGTGGTGGAAACATAATTAAAGTATTAATGAGTACACTGGTACTCATTAATTGAAACAGGAAGTGCAACTATGATCGACAAAGTCAATTCTTCCAGATACAGTGGAACTTGAATTATTCGGACGTTTATATTTCGAAATCATAGTCAATTCAAAGATTTCTGTTGGTCCTTGACTTTTGTATTAAAGCAATGTAAACAAATTACATTTAATTCGAATTTCATTTTCCTTAATTGGAAGTTTTTGATCAGAAATGGCAGTCGAAGATTAATCGAAACGTGGAAATTTAATATAACTTCAACCATGTGTTTCTGCAAAAGAGGTTATCACTCCGTGTGTGTTTGTTTCGCCGGAAAGCAGTTGGAATGTAGTTTGGGGCTCACTTTCCTATCTGCCGGCCTTGAGCTTCTATATTTGCTCCAACATCCTCTTGTTTAAAACACACCTTTAGTTGTGGCTTGAGTTGCCTGCTGTTCAGTGTGTTGCAAGTCAATGCCACTGTTTCCTAGCAAACCGTGTGTACACTACAAGACTTTAGCTTTTAGGGAAAAAGTCGCCGTCATTCGAGAACTTGAAAAGGGTTTGAAGAAAAAATATAAAATTAGGAAAGAATACTAGATACCACCGGACACTTTGTCAACTTATCTGAAGAATAAAGAGACAATTTTAAGCAGTACCTCGAGTGAAAATGGAGAGTCGAAAAAAAGTGGGACAGCCAGAAAATCCTGATGTTGACTAGTGCATATAATTAGGAATGGAGCAGTATTGCTAAACTGTCAATTTTACAAGTAACTTTTGTAATTCGAATTTTTGGATATTTTGAATTTTTTCTTGTCCCTTCAGCTTCGAATTATCCAAGTTCCATTGCACTGTGTTAATCGTTGCTATTTCTCTCTAAAGGAGGGTGCTGTCGACTTTACTTAGTGTAATCTCACTCTGAGTTAGTCCAGATGCAGAGAATATCGGTACAACCAGAACAAATGGTAACGGACAAAGGGATTAGGGTGAAGTAGGCAGAGTATCAAATACACTTTAGCAAATGGGGATGAGGGACAACCGGTTCCCCCCTCTTCCTCAGGGAACAGAAAGACGAATGTGTTAGGGGTGAAGTGCCGAGTGCTAGGATACCTTTCGTGCCTTGAATTGTGAATCTCTACCAGTCAATTATGAACCAAGAGTTCTTTATTGTGAGGAGCTTGTGCTACGGCTCAATTCCACAGAACCTTGAGAGAAAAAATCCTTGAGAAAATCGATAACCGAAGTGTCTGCTGATAAAGCCTTCCTTCTAATTTAGCCAGCACAGCTAATGGCCCAGTTTCTTGCAATGCTAGGCATAAGCAGTAAAAATCTGATGTGTTGCACACACATGCCTTTCTCTACTCTAGTACTAACGATTCTTAAAACTCTTATTCTTCTATCCTCTTCATGTTAATCAAGATAAACATTTCCAGAAAACATCTTATTGCTAATTTTGATATAGATGCAAAGGGAATATGTGACAGCTAATGGTTTTGACCTATAGCCAAATCTTTTAAAGTGGATCGCTATATGAAGGTTTTGAAATTCCGTTCTCTTTGCTCGGCCAAGAGATAAATAAGTGAATAACGATAAATAAACGTTACAAAACTCACACAAATAACAAGAAATATTTCCAAAATGGTTCACATAAAAATGCGTTCAGTTCTCTTATCAGTTATGCAAAAGTCATCAAGAGTAAAGAAGACTGCATGGGATATAGTCAGGGAATCCAAAATACACATTTCATTTGCCATAAAAATATCTTAAACATATGGCATTTTAATCAAAACCGTAAGAGCTATTTTTGAGAAACTAAGTTTTTTCATCAAACTCTTTGTGTCGCATCCATGAAAGATATTAAATTTAAATACCAACTTTAGTCTTTAACCGACTTTTCGTTTTTGAAATATGCTATTCACACACACACACACACAGTTTACCTACAATGCTTCTTTCTTTCTTTCTTTCCTTCTTTCCTTGTTTCCTTGTTTCCTTCCTTCCTTCCTTCCTCCCTCCCTCCCTCCCTCCCACCCTTCCTTCCTTCCTTCCTCCCTTCCTCGCTTCCTCCCTTCCTCCCTTCCTCCCTCCCTTCCTCCCTCCCTCCCTCCCTCCCTCCCTTTCTTCCTTCCTTCCTTCCTTGCTTGCCTCCTTCCTTCCTTCCTTGCTTGCTTGCTTCCTTCCTTCCCTCCTTCCCTCCTTCCTTCCTTCCCTCCCTCCCTCCTTCCCTCCCTCCCTCCTCCCTTCCTTCCCTCCTCCTTCCCTCCTTCCTTCCTTCCCTCCCTCCCTCCTTCCCTCCCTCCCTCCTTCCCTCCTTCCCTCCTTCCCTCCTTCCCTCCTTCCCTCCTTTCTTCCTTCTTCCCTTCTTTCTTTCTTTCTTTCTTTCTTTCTTTCTTTCTTTCGTTCGTTCGTTCGTTCGTTCCTTCCTTCCTTCCTTTCCTCCCTCCCTCCTTCCCTCCCTCCCTCCTTTCTGCCGCCCTTCCTCCCTTCCTCCCTTCCTCCCTCCCTTCCTCCCTCCCTCCCTCCCTCCCTTTCTTCCTTCCTTCCTTGCTTGCTTCCTTGCTTCCTTCCTTCCTTGCTTCCTTGCTTCCTTCCTTCCTTCCCTCCTTCCCTCCTTCCTTCCTTCCTTCCTTCCCTCCCTCCCTCCTTGCCTCCCTCCCTCCTTCCTTCCCTCCTTCTCTCCTTCCTTCCTTCCTTCTCTCCCTCCCTCCTTCCCTCCCTCCCTCCTTCCCTCCTTCCCTCCTTCCCTCCTTCCTTCTTTCCTTCTTCCTTTCTTTCTTTCTTTCTTTCGTTCGTTCGTTCCTTCCTTCCTTCCTTTCTTTCCTCCCTCCCTCCTTCCCTCCCTCCCTCCTTTCTGCCGTCCTTCCTCCCTTCCTTCCTTCCTTCCCTCCTTCCTTACTTACTTCGCTCCCTCCCTCCTTCCCTCCCTCCCTCCTTCCTTCCTTCCTTCCCTCCTTCCCTCCTTCCCTCCTTCCCTCCTTCCTTCCTTCCCTCCCTCCCTCCTTCCCTCCCTCCCTCCTTCCCTCCTTCCCTCCTTCCTTCTTTCCTTCTTTCTTTCTTTCTTTCGTTCGTTCGTTCGTTCCTTCCTTCCTTCCTTTCCTCCCTCCCTCCTTCCCTCCCTCCCTCCCTCCTTTCTGCCACCCTTCCTCCCTCCCTCCCTCCTTTCCTCCTTCCCTCCTTCCTTCCTTCCCTCCCTATCATTATAAGGAAAAGATCTCTCTGTGAACACAGTAACTCAAAAAATGAAAATTAGGTTAAATATTGGTATTTAAGTTCAGCATCTTCCCAATGTGTCACGTACATTTTCAAGGAAACACCCTGAACCAAACTACTCTTTACATGTTACTTTTCTTATTTTTTATTTTCTCACAAATGACTGTAATGCTTTTGTTTAAAATACCATACGAGGGGCTTGTAAGTATGGATAGTTTGTGAATAGAGTCCAGCACATCAGATTTTCTGTGGCAATTTCTGTATATTTTGTATTATTTATCAGTCATACAAAATTATAGAAAACTAATTACAAATGAAAGGGTTTCATAAGGTATTCCTCCCCAAAATTCAGGATATACTCGTACATTTAATTATGCAGTAGGCATCTTGAACATACAGTGTTATAACCAACATATTAGGGGCTATTTCTGAGGAACAATAGAAAATACTGAACTTTGTTCATGTACAGGATAGGTAAGTGGGAGATTTCTTGAAAACTTTCGTGCTGCATCCTTGGAAGATGCTGAAATTTATATGCTTTTGAGTTATGCAGTTCGTACAACCACATATGCGTGCTGATCTTTTCCTGGAAATGCTTTCTTTTTATTCAAGGTGTTCAAAGCATATGTTTCTGGTGAAATCTTGAAATTGAATTTCTGGGTATAATCGATATTTTGTCTGCTATAACTTGAAGTAAAAATTGGTTTGGAATACTACATGTCATACTTTGCCTCCCTCTAACAATTAGGAAGTATGATCTTTTTGCGTTGAACGTTACTGTACCTTCTGATGGCAAAACTATTATTCTCTGGGCAGCTGTAAACGGAGTGTTGTAGCAGAAATTGACTCACAATAACGCTTTCTCTCGTTTGTCCTGCGAGTACTGTAACAGGCCATTTTCTCCAAAGAGCACATTAAGTTTCGGCCCCGTAGACGTATGTTAAACTTTGTAAACAACAATCGAGTTAATCTTGTATTCCTGGAGTGTCTCTGCTTAGTGTTTGTTTCATATGTTACTTGATCTTGCAGGCGTTCGGGGACTGTTGCCTGGAAGCCAAGAAGAAGAATTCACAAAATGTGCATATGTGGAGGCTGAAACACATTACTCGACAGCTAACATACGAGTACGTTATCAGATTTTAATTGAAAACGTCTGTAGTCTTCTGAATGTTAACACGAGTTACTTTGTTACCTGAATACTTCTGAAATTTTCCACATACTGTCTTTGAA
>CM060962.1:218366653-218384153 GCA_030765045.1 Tenodera sinensis | reverse complement strand
AGCCATTATCTTTCTCTTATTTGTAGTTATAGCTAAATTGTGTTGTATTGTATTTGGCTTAACCTATATATTGCTCTTTGTAAATTATTTTCTGCTTCTTGTGTAAGCACTGGTCGAACACCTTGGTTTATTAAAATCTCATCCGCCATTTTCTAACCTAAACTTAAAACTTTTTATTTACATACATACTCTTTACAGTTTTAATGATGTGTTTTGGGAAACCTCTTATTTCTAATATTTTCCATAAATGGGGTCCTTTTACGTTATCAAGAGCTTCTCATAATCAACAAATGCTAAGTGAGTTTCTAGACCAAATTCTCGACCTTTTTACTTTCTCTACTGATAAGTAGGGGAAGTATTGTATTCCATCCAAAAATTCGATGTCGAGATTTCACCGGAAATATATGTTTTGAGACCCCCTGAATCCAAAAAGAAAAAAAAAAAGCATTTTTAGAAAAAGGTCCGTGTGTGTCTGTGGACAGCATAACTCAAAAACGAAAAGTCGGTTAAAAACAAAGTTGGTATTTAAGTTGAATGTCTTTCAAGAATGCGACACGAAGATTTTGATCAAAATAGCCCCACCCTAAACTACCCTTTACATGGAACATTTTTGGAAAATTTTGGTTTTGTTTAAAATGGCTCTAACGATTTTGATTAAAATGTCATGTGTTTGAGATATTTTTATGACAAATGAAATGTATATCTTGAATTTTCTGGCTATAGCCCCTGTAGTCGTATTTACTCTGGATGACTTTTGCATAACTGGTAAATCGTTAGAGGTAGACCAAATCATACTACTCAAAAAATGTAGATCTTGCTAGAATACACAATTTATGTCCCCATAAATATTCTTGTAGGGTGAACCATTTCGGAGATATTCCTTGTTATGCGTGTGAGTTTCGAAAAACTTAGAACTTTCGTGAAATGGATCATCGTTGTTCAGTTTTTTAGATGTTAAGTGTGCAAAGACAACAGAATCTCAAAGCTTTAAAGCATTTGACTATCCCACAAAGCCTACTGTGTTCTAACATTCCCCTTGCACCTACAAGGAAATAAACAATAAGAGAATTTGTACAATGTTTATCTTAACTAACAGGAAGAAGATATAGGAATAAGAATTTGTAAGAATGGTTAGTACAAGAGTAGAGAAAGTCATGTGCGTGCAACACATCAGATTTTTCAATAATTTGTCTTATTATAAATGCATTATCATTACATGAACGTCCCATCCTGAAGCTTGTCTATTCTTCTGAGATTTTGGCGTGAGTAATAGTTTGCAATCCCCGATTAAGTATTTTCCCATAAAGTTTACGTCCTACGTTTAATAAACGTATTCCTCTCTAATTTTCTGTGTCCTTCCCATTTCCTTTTTAAGTATAGAAATAACTTTAGCTGTGTTCCCTTATTTAGGTAGGGAACAGTTCTTCAAACTCATAGTGAAAAGAAAAAAAAAACAACGGAGAAATCAAAATTCTAAAATAATTCCTCCACATTTAATTAATTCAGTATCAATTCCATAGTCCAGTAGCTTTTCTATATTCCTTAGAGACTTATGAGTTAGGACTAAAAAACCTAGTTTTTAAATTCAGTAACTTCCAGAGATGCGACAGAACGGGGTCCCTGAGGCAAAGAGACAAGCTCGGAAGGAGGCCTCACCAAAGGCCAGGGGAGGGGAAAAAAACTTTTCAAAGGTCACAGCTATAGTCCAGCCGCAATATACATAACACCGTTGTCTGGCCCTTCAACCTGAATGCGAGCCTTATAGGTTACTCGCTCAGTTTCTATGTGGGATCTAAAGTATGCAATTTGCCAACTTCTATGTTGTATACAGATCAAATATTGTCTGGACTGAAGTGAATTAAGTGTTTAGTTTAGTCCATTGTTGCGGTCGCATCCTTCATTGGCTGGAGTAGACATCGTTGCTATCCCGCTTCCATCCAGTAGGAACCGATTCATATCTAACTTTAGCCAACCAGAGACATCTTCACCGCGTGGAGTAAATCACGTGACAGGGAGTG
Organism: Tenodera sinensis; assembly: GCA_030765045.1. Taxonomy (NCBI): domain Eukaryota; kingdom Metazoa; phylum Arthropoda; class Insecta; order Mantodea; family Mantidae; genus Tenodera; species Tenodera sinensis. The sequence continues at coordinate 218,382,135 of CM060962.1, read as the reverse complement.
ATTCCGTTTTGTTGCTGACAACGCCTTAGTTGCGATTACAGTCCATTTATTATAAAATGTACTATACAGCCCCATTTGTGTTTAAGTTTCCAACACGTCACCCCAAAATTTGTGGTGAAGATATGCTGTTCTCTAGGAAACCTTAATGTTACTCGTAGATACCTGTCCTAAGCACTTGCAAATGTAGATATAGAAACTTTTGCCCTTTATATAGCATTTGGAATTTTTAAAATTAAAATAATAGTGTCAAGAGCATAAAACAGGTAATTTATCTTTCTCATCTTCACTTTACTACATTTGTTGTTAGCTTTCTTTGTCTCTCGCTAGAAACACGAGGAGAAAAAATCTGTTCCTTGAGACAACTGGCAATTTCTTAGATTGAAACATGAAGAATGCATGAAGATAACGTATGCATGCAAAGGCTGACGCGTAAAAAGCAAGGCGACAAACACCAAGATAATGCAGAATGTGAGCGTGAATATTCCCCTTGTGATCTTGGCCATCGGTCTTTGTCTGCTGCAATTCCATTGCACTCATATTTCCTGTGCATTGTAATATCACAACCGTGTAACCTTCCCTCTTCGTGTGCCTTTGTGGTACACACAACGTATTAATGAAGGTGTTTTCAAAATTTGGCTGTGAACTAAAACAATCTGCGCAGTGAAAACAGCGAATTGGATGTGATAAATTCACATGTTCTCTGCCATTCCTCAACAATGAGCTCACTCTCTCTCTCTGTTTGTACGTGTGTGTGTTTTTTTAGTGTTTAACACCTGCTTTTGCTACTGCGGTTACCGCAGGCGGTGACACTGATGATACATGGCATGAAGATGGATCACCGGTGAAATGAGATGGCGTGGGAAGCCGGAGAACCCGGATGAAACCCGCTCCAGCACCCCTTCGCCCACCACGAATCCCACATGGGTTGCCTGGGATCGAACCTGGACCGCGTTGGTGAGAGAGGGAAAGAGAGAGAGAGAGAGAGAGAGAGAGAGAGAGAGAGAGTGAGTGTGTGTGTGTGTGTGTGTGTGTGTACCGGATGGAAGGTACTGCTTGGGCTATAGGTTAAGCGGGGATTCTACATATGAGTGTAACAAATATGTCCATTACAATTACTGTCAATAAAGAGCCGTTTCGCCGAAGAAAAAAAATTGTGTCAAATACTTGAAATATTTAGAGCCATCTAAAACTTCTTGACGAATGGATATAGACGGTTTTTTATTTCACTGTCGTGCAAACACTATACAAACAATGCTGCAATGCCTTTTTACCTTAATTCGAATGAGTTTAGTCACAATTTCATGTTCGTTAACATGAATTGACGTTGTCAATTCTGTCTTAGAAATTAAACTTTGCGTGACATTTGCACTGCCCTTCACGGGATGTAGTCAATTTCTTTCGTGGAAGTAGGATCACCCTAGTGGGGAAACGGCAGGACCTTTTCTGTCAAAGGAGTGCCCCCCTTTTCATAGAAATAAAATGGAAGATTTGGATCAACAACATTTTAATTAATGATAACTTACAAATGTTCAGGCTTGATGAAATTACAATCATATGTCTCCATGTTTTACAGGGTGATAAGGATTACCAGTGGACGATTAAAGTGAATATAAATGAAGTGAGTTGAACACATTTTACAGCTATACACCCGGTTTACCTATTTGAAATCTGAATTTACTATTGTCCGCGTAAGTGACGACCTAACCCCACAAAATAATTGCCCCATAGAAATCATTATATCACAGAAAATCGATCCCGCATACTTACGGCTGTAGTAGTAAGAACAGAGAGAGAGAAAAGCTACATACCTCGGGAGGTTACAATCACGACTGACTACTACACACTACCCTTTCTCTCGCTCCCTCACGTAAGCTGGGCAAGACGACAGCACTCCCTAGCGGGCCAACGCCGCCCTAGAAAACAGCCGAACGGGTGCGGCGAAGAATCAACGTGCAATCAGCACAATCACCCCCTCCCCCATCTAACAACATCACCTCACCATAGGATAAAGGCAGATTAAACATGGTTAAGACACAGCCAAGAACTTAAAGGATACACCTTGAACCACCAGATTATTTTGTCTTGGTCACTGTGAGATCACTGGCATAGAACACTATCACCATCACCAATTCACTGTTGGGGTCACAGTAACACTGGGGAGACTTGTTCACTGGCAGAGGGGCTTAGTTGATCGCCAATTGTCTTTCGTCAGATGAATCCCACGTAGTCGAGTGCGAAGGCCGTCGATCCTGACTTTGGGAATGAGTCTTAGCACTCGCTGAAATGGCCGTCATGTCGACAAGATGCTTGTGAGTGAACACCCGACGTAGACACACCCGACGCAAACGGCGCCCCATCGTACCTGCGGAACCCTGTTCACCAGCAGTCCACATTCTGACTCCTATAGCTGCAGCATAACAAAAGTTGATCGCCAGATTCATCGCTCAACAGTGCCAACTTGAGATGGTCAGGTGCTTTCGGAGGGGTAGACAAAGGATTGGTGAGGCTGTAAACAGAAATCAAATCCGGCAGAAAAAGGAATATTCGCAGATTTCAAATAGGCTGTTACTGAACTCTTAGATAGAATCAATGGCATATAACCTTGGGCAATTTACCTTACCACCAAGTGTGCCTATCTACAAGCACAGATATTTAACAGGAAATAACAATTCAAATTAATTTTAGAATCACAAAAGGTGATAACAATTAACAATAAATTGTTTAAAAATAACAATATAAAGTGTAATATTAAGAATGACAAAAGTAATAACATTCAATATAAATTACTTAAATGATCAGCTGAAAAACAAGGCCTTGTACAAATTAATGCGCATATTAAACCCCCTTACTGGCCAGACAACCCAAAAACACAAAACATATCACACATAATTGGTAAACGAGAAAGGCCACCAGACACACACACTCTAAACATTCCAGAAACACTTCTCAAACATATTGCAAACACTCCAGAAACACTTCTCAAACAAATTGCAAACACTCCAGAAACACTTCTCAAACATACCACAAACACACACACATCACAACAAACAGCGCGGGGAGAAACGGAAAACTAGTGGAGCCGTGAAGGTATGCTACCCACTAAACACAAGGCACGCTTCATACCAAAATAAAGTACTCCTCCCACACCATAACAATAACATACAAAGGAAAACAAACACCAAATATAAACAAACAATAACTCCACATCATAACAACACACCAACCAAAACGAATAACGAAAAGCAACAAGGAATGAAGTAGAAGGGAGGTTCTACACATTAACCTACACAAAAGGTTTTAATTTGGAAATATGAGCTCTCCTCTCTCTGCCATTACGTAAGTCTTTTAGACGTACTGAAACATTTTTATATATATCTATAATTTCATACGGCCCGACATACCACTGGGCCAACTTGGCGGCATACGCGTTACCTTTGGAGGATTGCGTAAAGAACTTACAAAACACTCTCTGACCTATAGCGTATGGCGAAGGCCTCTTGCCGGCGTCATAGCCTCGCTTTACCTGAACATGGGATCTGATGAGATTACGAAAGGCAGACTTCCAGGTCTTACGTATCTCTTCTTGGGTATACGTTTGAGGCAACAAATCATTCAAGTGCCAAAGATTAGCTAATGGTGAATTAGGCGTGTAAGCTAACATCAACCGGTATGGGGTAACGCCATGCGACTCATGGCGAGCCGAATTAAAGGCTAACTGTAGACGTGCTAAATTGGTATCCCACTTTGAATGGTTATCGTGATGATATGCTATTAAGGCTGACTTAAGGTTTCTATTGAACCTTTCGGCGTGTGAAGGGCAAGGATAATAAGGAGTGGTATTGATAGTTTTGACCCCCCAACCAAAACAGAAGTTCCTGAAAACACTTGAGGTAAACTGAGAGCCATTATCCGTAACCAGATAACGAGGAGCACCAAAGGCCGCAAAAATGGAAGCTAAAACCTTTATAACGCCTCTGGCATTGGCCTTGGGTAAAGGATTTAACCACACAAATTTACTAAAGGAGTCAACAGTCACTAACGCATAAGTATTGCCCTGAACCGAGCGGGGAAATGGCCCCACAAAATCAACAAATAACTTCTCTAAGGGCCTAGTGGCCACCTCGGATGCCAAACCTCTCCACATGGCACATTGGGCCGGCTTAGACATGGCGCAAACATGACATGATTTAATCCTACTGACGATATCCTTAACCATTCCCGGCCAAGTGAAATGTTCACTGATTTTATTTTTGGTTTTGGAAATACCCAAATGTCCTCCTAACGGTGAATTATGGTAATAATCAAACACCACAGGTATTAAAGACTGGGGAGGATTACCTTCGTCTTATTATCCCGGTTATGTCGAATCATCAAAACCCCGTCCTTAAGAAAATACCCATCTACGCATTGACCTCTCTCAATATTTAATATTATCTGTTTAATCTTCACATCTCAGCGTTGGTGCTCACCTATACTGGTGTACAATTCAGGAAAAGCTACGCAAACGCCTATGTCCAACGTCAGGCTAGAAGAGGGAGGGTGAGGTTCAGCAAACACGCGTGTCAAGGCGTCCGCTAAACAGTTATCAGCTCCCCTGATGTGTACGGGCGTAAACTTAAATGCTCCTATTCGTACGCCCCAACGAGCCAACCTCCCAGTAGATCTTGGGGTAGCAAGGGCCCAAGTAAGCGCCTGGTTGTCACACTCCAGGGTAAATTCTACATGCTCTAAATACTGCCTATACTTTTCTAATCCCAACAGTACCGCGAGCGTTTCCAATTCATAGACTGAATACTTGCGCTCGACCTCGGTCAAAGTTCTCGAGGTATAATAAATGGGCCTACGCCCGGAGGGGAAATCTTGCAAAAGGACCGCGGCCAAGGCTCCTTTGCTTGCGTCGGTTTGCAAAATAAATCGCCTACTAAACTCGGGAAATGCTAAGACCGGAGGGTTCATGATTGCTTCCTTGAGATCTAGAAAAGCGCTTTCTTGTTCCTGGGTCCAAATGAAAGGTATTCCCTTTCGGCGTAACCGGTTCAGGGGCTCCGCCCTGGCTGCATAATTGGGGATAAACTTATTAAAAAAATGCACCATGCCAACAAAACGCGCCAAAGCCTTCACGTTCTTGGGAGGTGGAAAGGTCCTAATGGATTTCGTCCTATCCGGATCAATGGTGACCCCGGCAGGTGAAACTATATGGCCGAGGAAAGAAATCTGACTTGTCGCAAAGACACATTTTTCTTTCTTGAGCGTCAAACCGGCACTTTCCAGCCGTTTATATACTTCTCGCAAATGGTCACAATGGGTGTCAAAATCTGGCGAGTAAATCACTACGTCATCAAGATAATTGTAAACATATTCAAATTTAAGGCAGAAAACAGAGTATCGAGCAATCTAGTTAAAACTTGGGCACCGGTGGCTAAACCATAAGGAACTCTTTGGAACTCGTACAAGCGCCAAGGGGTCGCGAACCCGGTCACGTGTTTGCACCCTTCCGACAAGGGAATCTGATAGTACGCATTATTTAGGTCCAGGGTGGTAAATACCTTGGCTGCTTTAAAATGGTGCGCACCCGTATGTAAATCCGGGATAGGTTGGGATTCCAAACGAATTTTCTTATTTAAACGTCTGTAGTCAACAACGGCCCTAAAATCTCCACCCCCTTTAGGCACTAGGAACATGGGACTACTATAAGAAGATGTAGAAGGCCGAATTATACCTTGTTCCAACATTTTGTTAATCTTGTGCTTTAAAACAGCCACCTTAGGAGGGGTCAACCTATATGGCGGGAGCTTTACCGGAGTGGTATCCTCTAGCTCAATATTGTATTGTATCAAATTAGTAACACCCGGCTTCCCCGAAAATAACTTGTGGAAATGTTGCAACAAGTTCTCCATTTTACCCTGCTGCTCCTCGGTCAAATGGGTCAAGCTATCCCTACCCCCACCCAAGTGAAGGTCTGAATGGCTTCGTACACATGAAGCTGAATATCGTACCATACGCTTGCGATAGAAGGGGATCTTCACGGTTGGTGCAAAAACAAAAGATATCTCACGCCTAGCAAAGTCAAAGGCCAACCCCACCCGAGCCATAAAGTCTGCCCCTAAAATCAAATGGTGAGGTAACCCTGGTAACAGGTGCTACACCAATGTTTCCATGTAAACTGCGGGAATCGTAAAGTAACAAGCTCCCTGTTTTCGACCTGAAACTCTTGGCCATTTACTGAAACACAATGTAGCGGTTGCCTCTCGGGCTTCAACCCACACTTAGACAATACCTCTTTAAAATATTTCTCCTGCACTAAGGAACAACTGCTCCCCGTATCCAACAAAGTCGTGACTCGTACTTTCTCCACCACAAGGTGTAGAAAAGGCTTTGAATCAAACGGGAGTCCCTTGACGCGGCCAAAAATAGCATTAACACTAGGGCTTCTGCCCTGTCCCTGGCGTCAAATGCGCCTCGGGAGGTACCCAGTTTCACGGGTCAATGTTGTTCCCTGAGGTCGGCGATTACGCGTAAGGGGACACTGCCTCACCAAATGCCCCTCCATGCCACACCTATAACAATTACGCGCCCCAGTCACATTGCGCTGAGGAGGCACCTCAGCCGAAGAAGGCAAACTCAATCGTGGTAAGACGGGGGGAGAGCGAGTTATGTCGCAACCACGTGCACTATCGGCTTCGTTAAGCTCGGCCAATGACGGCACCAAAGAGTCCAATTCACTAAACGAAACGGGACGGCTGGTAAAGATCAAAGCTGAACGTCTCTCCCTAGTAAGTCCTGACAAAACGATGTCACACACCTGTTGCTCACTATCAGGCAACAGCAATACACGTGCATAATGCTTAACCCTATCCACATATTCCAAAAATGGTTCCTGAAACCCCTGTGGCCTCAAGTAATTTTGTTGAATTATGGCCATTAGCGCCCTACGAGGGACAAAACATCGTAACACTTCCTCGTGCAAAGCACGTATGGGGTGCGCAGCCTGCTTAGATCGATCCAAAATATTGAGAGCCATGCCCTTAACCTTGCTAGCAATTGCCTGTAACAACACAATCTGCGGCACGTCAGCCCTTTCAGCTGTTTCACTCGCACGTACTAAAAATCTCAGAAACTCCACAGCCGTTGTAACATCTGTCACTACAAAATCAGGTTGGGATTGAACAAATTCCTGTAGCGGGTGTAACAACTTAATCCGCTGATATGCCGATACCAGTTCACTGCCCAGGGGATTTATCGATCTAGAAACTTCGGCAACCTGTTCATGGGATAGTTCGCGGCCGGCATCTTTGGGCATTACCCCGTCCAAACTCTGACAAATAGACTGAAACCCTTCGCGTAAATGAGGCAACGAGGTTCCAAAAGAAAGGTCAGGAAAGTATTTCACGAGGTATTCAAGTCTTCGAATATAATAGGTCACCCTCGCAGAAAGCCTTCTAAGCTGCTGTTTAGTGAGTGCCTTTCCCAAGTCAGAATCAGTAAACAACTCTTTAAATTCGACCAAAGCCTTCTCGCATTCACCGGGCGCGTCCTGCACCAACACATTATCAGCACTCAACCGTATAATGGGGCAATCTTTCACCTTACGGAACTCTTCCAATGTGGTCGCAACATCCGCGGTCGGAATCAAAACTCCACCTCGTATAGCCAACTCAAAGTTTAATTCCCCTTTCCGTAGAAAGGCCGCGTCCACTACAGTAACCATCTTGTTAGTTTTCCAACCCAAACCAAATTTTGAAAAGCCAAACTATCTTTCTAATAATCCCACTTACGACTTTTTGAAAAGTAACCACGCTCTGCTACCAGAGAATTGCACTGCCCTTCACGGGATGTAGTCAATTTCTTTCGTGGAAGTAGGATCACCCTAGTGGGGAAACGGCAGGACCTTTTCTGTCAAAGGAGTGCCCCCCTTTTCATAGAAATAAAATGGAAGATTTGGATCAACAAAATTTTAATTAATGAAAACTTACAAATGTTCAGGCTTGATGAAATTACAATCATATGTCTCCATGTTTTACAGGGTGATAAGGATTACCAGTGGACGATTAAAGTGAATATAAATGAAGTGAGTTGAACACATTTTACAGCTATACACCCGGTTTACCTATTTGAAATCTGAATTTACTATTGTCCGCGTAAGTGACGACCTAACCCCACAAAATAATTGCCCCATAGAAATCATTATATCACAGAAAATCGATCCCGCATACTTACGGCTGTAGTAGTAAGAACAGAGAGAGAGAAAAGCTACATACCTAGGGAGGTTACAATCACGACTGACTACTACACACTACCCTTTCTCTCGCTCCCTCATGTAAGCTGGGCAAGATGACAGCACTCCCTAGCGGGCCAACGCCGCCCTAGAAAACAGCCGAACGGGTGCGGCGAAGAATCAACGTGCAATCAGCACACATTTTAACATTAAATTGTAGCTAAATTCATTCGTATTAACGTAGAAATGCATTACAAAGTTGTTCACACATGTTTGCGCCACAGTTAGTGAAATTTATGTCAATTTGTCAAAAAGATGGCTCCGAGATGGAGCTTCAAGAGATCCGTTATTTACGTCTGTTCCATTTGTTGCTAAAATGAGTCATTTAGCTACAAAATAATATTAGATAACTGGATTCCATTGTGTCTATTACAATACACCTGTGGACATACGTTTGGCAACAAGGCCGTAACTTTAGAGTGTGTGTACAGCGGAAGGACAGGAATGTTGACAGTAAAAACTACCTGCTTATGTCTTGGGATGACTGCTCGGAAAGAAAACCATCCCTCCCTTGTTAGTCGCAGTAGCGTCAACAAACATGCAGACACGTGAACTTTCATTCGTGGTAGGTGTGAACCTGTGCATGGAAGCGGAAGATGCATTGGTAAATAAAGCATTCGCTTCTTCGGTCCTACTCTGTTGCCAGAGTGTGCAGATAACGTACTCACTAATGTTCAACTATCTCTACCTTTCACGATGTGTGTGTCTATATATATATATATATATATATATATAAAACTATTTATTTATTATTGGGCTTTTTATTCATCATATTTGAATCTACCACCAAGCGAAATCTACGCACTGATACACCTTACATCCTGTATATATCCAAAGCGCTATGTTGTGATATAAGGGTACCAAATGGTTTGTTATAGACCGAGGAAACGTTTGAGATCACAAGATGAAGTAGAGTATTTTCCATTTCCAATATAGTATAACTAGGCGTGGTGATTGTTGGTACTCTGGACTCTGAAATTTAGTATGTTAGTTTGTAAACTTGGCATTTTTTAGGATTTACATATTCGAAATTTAGCATTTTGTACCATATACGTAAAACAGATTAATTTTTACATAATCTTAATTTAAAAATAAAATTGGATATGCAAAGTATTAATACAGAAATAAAAATGTATAACGTAAATGCATATTTTTGCAAAGTTAATGTTGTGACGCAGGCGGGCGAGCAAACAAAGGTGCTCAAGATCAATCTGCCTAGCGCGACTGTTTGTGTACACGTGACTAACAACAACTGGCGTGGCGCTTATCACAGGAGCTCACGGTCAAGCTTCCCCACACACTCACGCAAGCAAACACGTGACAAGTATCAAAGCGGCAGAACCAAACTTGTTTTCTCCAGATGATTCGAGAAGTGCTCAGCGGCCGACTTGTTTGAAGAACTTTGCGAAAGGTCCACGTTACGCCATCCTGGCCTATATAAGGAGGCCAGGAAGCAGCAGAGAGAGATAGTTATGCAGACATGAGTCGATTAGCGTGTCAGTGAGTACGAGACAGCTTTGTGTGTGTGGTACGATCGTGTGTGGTACGCGTCGAAGTGAAGAAGATTTAACGAGCGTCGAGTGATTGTGTCGTTAGAGTTAGTGTATGAGAGACAGAGAAAGTGAAGAAAGACAATGAAAGGACTGTGTCAAAGGCACTAGAATTAAACAGTTGTGAGTTGTAATGTCACGAAAGACTGTGTTAACGTCAATAGAAGAGAGCTTTATTTTTGTGCAAAAGTTTAGAAGAAAATAGAGCGAGAAAAGGTAATTTGACTATTTCTGTCAATTTGTCGCAATATAAATTAAAGCAACGCAGAGAAAATACATTTATTCAGTCTAAAGAATAACACAAAAAAGAGAACTTGTAACCCAAAATGAGAATAATAAGTGAAAAATACATAACGTTAACTCAAATCATGTAGGTTTATAAGTCAGTAACACAGTTGAATGAATTTTTCCTCTCCTGGCATTTCAATCAATTGTATTTACTGAAATATTTTTAAACATTTACGCTGTAGGTTGGATCCCAAAGGGGATTGCAGAATATCATTAGCAAAGTCTGCGTATTGGATCTTAACAGTCAACAGCATTTGCAAACAATTTACATTTCTATTTCCTTGCATAGTTTGTACTATCAGTTGGAAATAAATTCATCTATCTAAAAAATGGGATATCTCCTTCACTTTCATTTGTATCTGCAAATTTATTGATACAGCTCGTCCTGTTGTGACAAGATAATAACGTTTACCTGCCTATTGCGGGAATAAATACACGTTTATTTGCATTTAGTTCCCTGCGACTGCTCAACCTTTGATTGCACTAAAGCATACATTACATAAACATGTTTTCATCCTGCTTTTTATACGTACTTTCATTTAAAAACAGTCCATGAATTGTTATACATTTCGAATTTATACTCCATTTTAGTATAATGTTCACATTTTGAGTGATTTTCACATTATATTGCATTTTCAAAGCACACTAAAACACATTTCAGTTCCTGAAAAATTAAAATACAGCATTTACGAAAAATCACCAACCCTATATATAATAAATCATATTTGTTGAGCGATAAATGATAGTCATAATATTTTGTGTTATCTAGTTAGTATTCTACTCGCTACTTCTGTTATGTGCGTTCCATACCTATTGATTCGACGAAAAGAGGTGTTCTGTCCACCCGGGTAGCAGATCATTCCCTGTGCTACTCACTGACAAAAACCTAGCTCTCACTATAAAGCAAAGATTAGTTTGATGGTTTAATCCGTTCATTTCTCAACAACAACAACAACAACAACAATAATAATAATAATAATAATAATAATAATAATAATAATAATAATAATAATAATAATAATAATAATAATAATAATAATAATAATAATAATAATAATAATAATAATAATAATAATAATAATAATAATAATAATAATAATAATAATAATAATAATAATAATAATAATAATAATAATAATAATAATAATAATAATAATAATAATAATAATAATAATAATAATAATAATAATAATAATAATAATAATAATAATAATAATAATAATAATAATAATAATAATAATAATAATAATAATAATAATAATAATAATAATAATAATAATAATAATAATAATAATAATAATAATAATAATATATTCATTTAAATATTTATTTTGGTTTACACAAAATAATCTAAATATTTTATTTCATAAAAAATTGCTAGTTAAAGTATTGCAAGAAAATAGCATGAACAAACGTAACGTTTTGTGACATACTAAAACCTCAGAAAGCATTTAATTTTTTTTAAAGTTTATATAGTGTCTTTAACTTCCATGGTCATATCTGCGGCTTTCATGTGAGAAGGAAATTAAAGGTGTTATTGCTCACTATATGTGAAATGTAGGTTTGGTTTTCAGTATTTTACCAGTAGAAAAACACTCACATACTCACACACACATAGATATATATATTTATTGCGACATTCATACTTCGAGACTCAATGGGCTATAGAGGATGAACCTGGTTAAAACAAATTCATTATTTCAGCCGGGAATCAAACCTAGGACTTCTCGGTTAAGAAGTCCGGATGTCGACCACTTGACTGCAGAGACAGCCGAGGGTTAATTTTCTCGTCAGAAAGGAGCTGTATTATGTGAAATAGTCCAAGATTCTTACTTATTTGTGCAGAAGTTTGGGATTCATGTGTTTTCCAAGCCGAAATCACTAGAAACCAAGGTGCACGTAATTCCTTATTAATTTCACTAAACACTGAAGTAACGTTTCATGTGTTTGTACAGCTTATTATCAGTGGTGAACCAAGCAATGCGTCCTTAGTAGAGTGGTATACAGGTGGTGGCAGTAATCTAGATAATGCCTGATCCGTCTTGTATTTTGAATATTGTGGGAATTCCCCGAGGGAAACGGCGCTCTGGTGGGCCTTCGTTCCCTGGTGGCCCATCACTCTGGTGGGCTGACGCCAGTCGCGGGTTTTAAAACCCGCTGCGCCACTTTTTGTGATGATTGATGTATGATTACTGTGAGAACGCAGCATCTGTGTCATTTCTGTCTATATCGAGGACTTGATGAGCTGAACAAGCCAATTTTGGGGTTGTAACTCTTCGCGCATGTGCTTCTTCTTGTGCTTCTTGTGCATGTGCTTCTTCTATTTCTACTATAACGTGCTTGTTTAGCTGCAGAAGCTACAGACACCTACTTATAGCTCATCAGGTAGAGGAATTCTTAAGCACCTAGATTCAAGTTATCTATAACCAAACCTTTGCGCTACAAGATTACAAAGCAAGAGAGGCCAAGGGTCAGTGATAGACATATAGAACAGGTACGAGTGCTGTCTACAAGTGGCAAGATAATGTATGAGGGACAGAGTGGTTGTTTGCTATCTACTTAACGTTTAAAATTAGTTTTAATTATCCCAAACGCCTGTTCTTAATTAACTTTAGATTTTTTTATTTTCTCAATGTGCTATTCAATGAGCAATTTAATTTTTTCAAACAGAGTAAGAAGTGGGACATCGGGAAGGAGATTGGTTTTGCAGGCCGTCAGAATGTTGAATTTTATTTGAAGATTGAATTAATGTTTTAGAGAAATAAACACCGTAAAATTTCTATGGGAATAGGAAGACATTAAATTAATCTCAAAGTTGTGCAACAGTTTTATAGTTCATTTAATGAGATTAATTAATGCGTGCTGCATTTGATGAACGCAGGAAAATGGCATAAGAAGTGTAATCACACAATAAAAGAGGCACTAAATATATAAGAATCTTCAGAGGAAAAATAAGAATCTTATTTTTACAAAACTGTATTTTTATGCTTTAAACTATCCTTTCACCCTTTAACATAAATATTAACTATATGAGGTGCCTCTAAGAAAGAATGTTGCTGTCGAAAAGTTGTAGATGCAGCATCCTCCTTTTCTTTGGCATCTTGATCATTGCCTACCGCTCTGAGATACGCTGCGGTTGTTGGATTTCAAATCAATACGCAATCATCGGAGTGTAAGAAAGACGGATTGCATCCCTTCGTTCCAAACTGCTTTCTCTTTTTTCTTGGTTGCAGAAGGCGCGGGCGAAATCTTATCACGTTCGCGAAGAAGGAGAAAAAGGTCTTGATGAATGTGTGGGCTAGAAGGGAAATGGATGTCTTATGGATAATCAATCTTTATCTCCATTTCCAATGGTGAGCGAGCTCTGGCGGTCCTTTGATTTCTGTATCGCTTCTCTCCAATCTAGAAAGATTTCCTCTGCTCGTCTTTATGCGTCCTTTGCACAGAGGTTACAGGACAATGACCTCATGGTGCAGCAGACCCTACATGTTGCCAATGCGCCTGTACATGAAGGAAACTGATATTTAACGCGCAAATCTGGAATAAAATAACTACCTTTTACTATGCAAAGACGTTTTGAGAACTCTACATCCACAAAGTCACTAAATTCAGATAAATCGGGTTTATGCTATGTGTATAAAGTGCATAATGTATAATATACTAGATAACGAATCCATGAGGTGTATCGGAAAGAACGTGAAACTGCCAAGTTGTTTACGTGAGACAGTGTATGTACACGCTTCAGAAACCGCCCATCCATTCACTCCCTCCCTCTCTCCCTCCCTTTCTTCCTTTCTCCCTCCCTCTCTCCCTCCCTCTCTCCCTCAATCACTCTCGCACTCACTCACGCACGAGCTCACTCCCTCCCTCTCTCCCTCACTCACTCACTCAGTCACTCACTCACGCACTCAATCACGCACTCACTCACGCACTTACTCACGCACGCGCTCACTCACTCACTCACTCACTCACTCACTCACTCGCGCACGCACTCACTCTCTCACGTACTCACTCACTCACTCACTCACGCACTCACTCACGCACTCACTGTCTCACGCACTCACTCACGCACTCACTCTCTCACGCACTCACTCACGCACGCGCTCACTCACTCATTCACTACCTCACTCACTTTCTCACTCACTCACTCACTCACTACCTCACTCACTACCTCACTCACTCACACATTCACTCACTCACTCACTCACTCACTCACTCACTCACACATTCACTCACACAAGTATTCCCAAGTCATCCGTTATTATTCGTTTGAATCTTACAACATTAATTTTTCCTTTGTTTACTATGTACAGTAAGTAGGGGAGGTATTCCATTCTATTAAAGCATTTGATACCGAGATTTCACCAGAAATACGTTTTGGAACCACCTGCGTCTAAAGAGACGTTGTTTAGGAAAACCTGTGTGTGTGTGTGTGTGTGTGTGTGTGTGTGTGTGTGTGTGTGTGTGTGTGTGTGTGTGTGAGAGAGAGAGAGAGAGAGAGGGGGGGGGGTAAGAGAGACACGGTGTGTGTGTGTGTGTGTCTGTGTGTGTTTTTATGTGTTCTGTGTGTTTCTGAATACATAACTCAAAAACGTAAAGTAACAAAAATAAACCCTCGTATTTAAGTTCGGCATCTTTCAGTGATGCGACAAGAGGATTTTCAAGAAAATCCCCTCGACCCAATTTACCCTCTACATGGAATATTTTTCGAGAGTATTGATTTTCTCACAAATGACTTTTTATTAAAATGCCATACGCTTAGATAATTACATGCCAAATTAAATCTAGTTATATGTTGAATTTCATCGGAATGTCCACCTCTTAATTCGGAATGACTTTTGCATACCTGGTAAAACGTAAAAGATAGACAAAATCGTTGCAAATAGGTATATAATGTAGATATCGCTAAACACATGTAGGTATGTCATACACAACGTTTTGCCGAGTGAACCATTTCCAAATTGCTCCCTGTTACAGATATGAATTTTTAAATGCTAGTATTTTTCTCAAATTTGAAGCAGTTATTCTCTTTAAGGTCGTAGCCGTGCAAAGAGAATAAGCCAATATTTTGTCTGTTGAACGACGCTATTAATTGCCATGATGAAATCAGTGCAGCCCATGTGCAGGAATTCCGTCCCCCAGGAGATCTGTTACCTACCGGCAATTTACGTTTAACCATCGGTCCGGGGTGAGTATGGGCCCACGACCTTGGACTCAGTAGGCCAGCGGCTAACCAACTGAGCCGCCCAGACCGACATGCAAAATAGAAATGGAATGCCAAAGCACTTACATAGCGACCTGTTCTTTAAACAGATCACTATCGCTGAAACCTACTGAACTCGTCTCTTCTCACTGACAAAGAAACGTGT
>CM060962.1:218326653-218361653 GCA_030765045.1 Tenodera sinensis | reverse complement strand
TCGTCTTGGAAATGTCTAGTACACTCATAGCAATGTATATGGGCTTGTTGAACACTATTTTAGGAGAAGCCATATGAACAGCTGCAAGATTAGGACCGTATATAGTTTGATCGATAAATGTAGGCTTGGCTATTAGTTTTTCTAATGTTTTGCTGTTTGCTACAAGACGTATATCCATACAACTACGAATATTTTCCATTGTTTTTCCAAACATGGCATTATTGAAAAGTTTGAACAAATCCTTCTCGAAATCGTTTCTTGCTTGCTATCGTAGCCGATTATTAAATTCGACGTAAGGCTTTAACCAACAAGATTGGCGGAATTTTAGTGCTCGATGAATCTTTACTAGTCGCAGACCATGGCTAAGAGCCTCTTTCAAGGACATGTAATGTACCACATACTTCTTTCGCGATCCAAGACGGGCAATTAGTTTCTTTGAAGACGATTCTCCCGGTTTCATACTCTCAGGCAGAAAGGGTAAATCACAATGAAGTTTATTCAGCTCTGCAGGATATTCCACGTCAACCTCCAAGATATATCCAAAGGAATCATCCCCCTTCAACGAGGAGATGTATATCCTCAGGAGAAACCCACGTTAATGCACCATAAGGAAGGGCGTGACACATAGCCCAACCGTATTGGTTATTGGCGTCTTCGTACGTAATAAAATAAGAGGGTTTACGAGGATCATACTGTTCCATATAGATGTCATTAGACTCAGCATACCGGTGAGAAACCTGGCATAACCCTCCTCTTATACCAGATTCAACCACGAGTAGCTGATCGTAATCAAGAAGCAATTCCAACTCGATTCCAGTATACAGCAGCATAGCATCCCATGTAAGTCCCGGAGAGGTAAAATAATGCGTAGGGTCCACTTTATGGGTTTTCAGGGTTTGGTCTCTAAATGTCTCGAAGACATCCGCTACGAGAAGAACATCCAAAAGTAAGTACAAATCACTGTACTCGCCAAGGTTTCGGATGTTAAAGTGCTTCCACACGTTCAGAGCATGATCATAGTCCTCACTGTCGATTTCTTCACTTCTTAACCTGTTGTAGAAGGCATCCCTAGGAGGCAAACATATATCGTTCAGGGCATCTCAGGATGTTACGTAATCATAGGGAAATACCCCCTTACGAGTCATCAAGCCAATATTCTCTGCTCCAAAGTATTTCGCTGTTTCAGGATGCGTTTCAAGGTCCTTTGCAAGCTTCTCCAAGCTCGTACTGAGGAAGCGGAAAGTATCCACAAACCTAAATTTAATATCCCCAACATACTTGGAGAATGATATATAACTTTCCTCTGAATTTGGTATAACCTCTAATCTTTCGCTAGTACACCTTAACTCCTTAACAATGAAATGAGTGTCATACCCGCTCAGGTTATGCATGAAGACAGGTATATAATTAGGTGTTTTACAAGCCAGGTTACATTTATTGTGCAAAGATCCTCTTTACGCCCCGCTTATATGTGAGTGATCGCGAACCTTCCAATTAGCTTCTGTGAATTCAGGTCCACACAGGTAGCATATTGTAGAAGAATCAAATGATTCTTGTTCTTCAGCTGTAAGATTCAGAGGCTTAGCAGGTTTGTATAAGTCACTAATTTTATTCGCCAGATCCATCAAGCATTCCATAAACTTCTGTGCAGCGTCAGGCCCTCGGTAAACATACGGCACAGTAGGAAGGGTTGTTTCTAGTTGTTCAACATTGGACGACGGCTTCACATAAACGCAAAGGCTCATAGGAGAATGACTTTGATAGGGAGTTGTGTAGGAGGTTTCAGGGTTAGAGGAGCAGGTATGGAGAGGGGTGAGAACGCATTCAAAATCGGCGTAGATAACATAGGGAAGTTTCAACATCCTCTCAACATTCTTGAATTTAACGATAGAGTTATCCTTTGTAGGCATAACGCATCTAGCAATACCATGTTGTCTACATATTTCTCGGTGCTCTTATAATTTTTTTTATTCCACTTTGCCCGTATCGGTCATCAAAATGGCTGAAACGTCTTTTACATACATAAATTCGACCATCATGTTTGGTTTTCTGCTGACGAATAAGTCTCTCAAAATTCTTTATATAAGCATAGTGATGTCTGTCAGCTGAATCACTCAACAGAAGGAGATCGCGATGATCATCTAAGTCTTTATCAATCACCTTTATTGGAAACACTTCATGTTTATCATCCACTCCAAACGAATTTATGGATATATTATTGAGTTTTTCAAATTTAGCGATCTCACCCAAGCTCGTAGGAAACGAAACGCATGAGAAATCGTATTTTTCTTGGAGATTCTTGTACTTGCTAACACACTGAGGATCCTTTTGAATGAACTTAGCAAGCACAGCATGCATAAAGCATTTCTCGTCGCTATAGTTTTGAGGGTTTATACAGGCTTTTTTCACATCCAAAGATGACGGTAGAGGAATATAGCTGCTCCCTCGAAGAAGATTATACTTGTTAATACGCAGTCAAACGCCATCAACACTCAGAAGAGCCCAATTACTACCTTTCAGCTTACTTTCTTCCATTTCAACATGAAGTTTCTCAAATTTCTTTTCCAAAATGGCATCCAAGTCACTATCTAAAACACGCCATGTTTACGCGTTTTGAAGGCTTTGTTAGTGATATCCCCCACAGCATTCACAAACTTACATTCAGCCATAATGTTAACTTTCAAACTTTTATGAACCCGCAGCTCCTTCCGAACAGCATGAGCTATGCGCTGTTTCACCTCCTGCAGGTATGAATTTAAATCCTGACTTGCTGTGCATTGGATGAAATTCGATTTCAGCCGATCCTGAAAAGCCGTTTCATATTCTACAACGTCATCTTCATCAGGAGACATGAACAATAATTTATGCTTAGTAGGTTCGAATTTGACTTTCTTAGCATCTATAGCCCTGCCGCAGCGTCCTTCATGTACATCCCTTCTATTTTCAGTACCGTAAACATCACCACAATGTCTACACTCAAAAAACTCACCACATATCTGCTCATGCCTCTTCTTATGATAGTCGCGTAGAAAACTCTTTTCACATTTGCTGCACCTATAATCTGGTATAGCATTCAGAACCGATTCCATCACTCCACCACTCCACATCTTTATAATATGTAGTGCAACACTTGTAAATTATATAAATCAATAAATGCTTATAGCACTTTCTACTGACTCGCCTCGATAACTTATCAAAGCTATTGAACGGTAATCTCGCTAAGAGAAGCTGATGTGCTCGACCCGAAGGATAATTACTGAATAACTGTCTAAGCTCAAGCAAACCCTACTTATTCTGAAAGCACGCATCTCTCAGGGATCTACGTTATTCAAGATCACGCTTGCAGTGCCTTATAGCGGCTTCAATCAGTACTAAAACGCACATTCTACAGATTTTATACTTTTATGACGGTAAATTACATATTAGCAGTCAAATTTTCATTCTTTTTTATGACTTTTGTCTGTTTTTACGTACTTTGAAAAGAATCCGCCATAGAATTAAGACGCGAAACGGCGGGTATGTATCTTTAAGCAACAAACACCTTTTAACGATATCGAGTGACAGTGATAGAAGCACTTGAACATTATTTAAATGCTAAAAAAACCAATTTTTTCTATATTTAATCAATTTCAGCATTAGGCATATACGTTAATTTAGTCTTATGACGTCACGCTCAAGCATCGACGGAATGTCTGCTCCCTCCAAACATGTCCTTGCAGGTCTAATGACGCATGCACGCACCATACAGAAGACATAATTCAATGACAAAGACATTAATTTTAACTATGTACTCCCGCAACGAAATAAACGTATTTGAAAGCGTCTTAACACGTTAACTTATATGCGTGTATATATAAAACAATAGAAAGAAAGGAAAAGAAATAAGGAAGAAAGAAAATAAAGGCAAAAGGAATTAGCAGAAAACATCCTAGAAACGCATTTATTCCTTATCTTTCATCATTCAACACATGTACACACAACTAACATAGCTAGATGACATCACGCACGGTGGCGACCTTTCGGCCACACTCCTTCAAAACAAGTTTAGACAGGAAAGTCTCCCCTACCCTCGGGTGCACGCACCAACGTTATGAGAAGGCCACCAGTAACCTGGAAGCTATCAGAGCAACCATATGGGACGCAAACACCCGACTGCGCTTTTCACCGTTTAGGCTTATTTACATCATATTTTTTCCAGGTACTCAATCATACCTTTGTACTATACACGGCATATAGATCACAATACTTAACGCTTTATGGTACAAATTGTAATAACCACCATTGTATACTTCTTTAATGATTTCAAATTTAATATTTCTAGTATTGTTTTTCCTCTTAAACTTCTTCTCATCCCATATCTTCACCTTAGTTCTTCTGTTCTCGTTCTCCCTCATGATAGCAAGGAATATGTACGTAAATGAACGTTATTAGCTTACATATTAAAGAAAATAACAGCATTCTCCGTCAATTATATCCAAACGGCTTTTTCCGAGCTGCACATGATTAAGGGTTCTGCAATCAAAGTAGGCATAGTTTCGCTCAATAACAGCATTCAGTAATTGATTTCTTAAATAATATCACTAATTTAAGCCTTATTTAAAACCTCTAAGACCTCTAGTTTGCAAGGTATTTAAATGGACCCTTAGAGATTCGAACTAGACCCACAGTATAAAAATTACCACTTTATCTATAAATCAGGACCAGAGACTTTAACTAAAGCGTTTAATTCTTTATTTCACGCCGCTATCTTTATTGATTCGCGAATAAATCGACTTTGAAGTAGTTGCCCAGTCCCGGTAACCGAACTATGAGTTGTAGGGACAAACTTGTGTAATATATCATTTTATGCGTCACGTTACCCCAATTTGTCTTTACATCACTATTCCAACTGTAAAAAATCGCGATATAGGTTAAACTTCAATAATTCTCCGCAAGGTAGGAATCGAACCCACGATACGTAAACTCTAGCATGTTAGAAAATAATTGTCCTTAACAAGTATTACCATACAAAGTTTATTTCAATCTTCTAGCGCAAGCGATTCTCGAGATAATTAAATTTACCAAATCAGGATTGGAACCCAATACTCCAGGATTCCGAACATACCACAGAGGAAAGCCCATGACAATACCAATTTAATAAAATTTATTCGAAGTTTTTATCACTAATACTTCAGGAAATATTCCAATAACAAAAGCACTGATTGCACGGGAATCGATCCCTAGACCTCCAGTGATCTTCAAAGTTAGATCAGAAGATGCACCATTTTATTAGAACATAATCACCGTTTGCCGCATTTCGATATCTCATTTAGTTTAGGAGAGATCAGCGATCACAGAGTAGGGTACAAAAGCCTTTACTGGATTCATTAGCATAAGGTTGACGAGGGTCCATATGCCCATTAAAAGCAGTAAATCCCAACGAAACTGCAAAAAATTTCTGAAAATCTCTAGAATACTGCAAAAATGGCTAAAATACTTACCAACTCCTAAAATAGCACTAACATATCATGAAATATTCAGAAATCCTTAGGGTTTGCATGTCAGGGGGTGTAATACCTTCAAAGTATCTAAAGTTGTTGAAGAAACGTCTCCAAAAGAAAGTGAAATATCTAAGCCTGAAACGGCATGGTGCAAAGGTCAGAATAGGTTATAGAAGAATATAATGTTCGCGTAAAATAGGATGAGATAGGTTAGGTTAAGTCAGGTTAATAAATAGGAAGGTTTGCTCTCCCTTAGGTTAAGTAACGTTAGGTTAGGTTAGACGAATAGAAGTATGAGACTTAGGTTATGTTAAATTATGAAGACCATAGTAAAAAGAGTAGGAGCTAGCTTAGGCTAAATAAAGTTAAACTATGAAAAAAGTAAATAATAATAATAATAATAATAATAATAATAATAATAATAATAATAATAATAATAATAATAATAATAATAATAATAATAATAATAATAATAATAATAATAATAATAATAATAATAATAATAATAATAATAATAATAATAATAATAATAATAATAATAATAATAATAATAATAATAATAATAATAATAATAATAATAATAATAATAATAATAATAATAATAATAATAATAATAATAATAATAATAATAATAATAATAATAATAATAATAATAATAATAATAATAATAATAATAATAATAATAATAATAATAATAATAATAATAATAATAATAATAATAATAAAAAGAGTGGGTGCTAGCTTAGGTTAGGTTAGGTTAGGCATGTAGAAGTATGGGCTTAGTTTAAATTATCAAAGATCTGAGTAAAAAGAGTGGGAGCTGTGTTACGTTAGCTTAGATTAGACGAGTAGGACTATGGGGGCCTAGCTTAGGTTAAATTATGAAAGACTGAGTAAAAAGGAGTAGGAGCTGGGTTAGTAGTAGGTTAGGTTAGGTTAGGTTGGCGAGGCGATGTGGGGTGGGGTGTCATTATGTTAGGATAATATTTCAATCAAGATAAAAAGCTCTTGCGTTAGTTAGCATACATCGACATAGTGAAGAACGTGCTCAAGTATCATGAACGTGCATAAAGACATACATACGGTTCTAAACACCTTAAACATTATCCCTAGAATCAGCCTCAAACACCTACATCCTGCGTCCTTCTACCCCCCTACGTAATAATCCTTAGGTTGCGTATGGCGGCCATCTTGCCCATAAAAAGTGTGCCAGCTCTGTCCTAATCTCCCTACTGATGTGTCTAGCACAAGGACACCATTGAGAAAAGCCGTGCACCAGTTACCCTTTTTCCTCCCCGACATTCACCAAAATCCCCTACAAAGTGCGCCTTTCTTTGCTCAACGAAGAAGAGCCAAACCAAAGTTGCCACCATTCGTACTTGGTGCTAAAGATCTTGGGTTATTAAAATTGTACAGTATCTAATTAGAAAACTTTTCTCGTGTTAAACTGTGGTAATTAGTAACTATTTTCAATCCTTATAATAACTAAAATTAGACATATACAGTACGGTACGTCTAATATTACGTGAATATGACCTGCATACGCGGATTGCCTAGTATTTCAAAACCAGTGTTGGCGCACATGGTCAGGCCATTCAAATATACAAGAGTATATTAGCGCCAGCCGCCGTGCATAAATAATATTGGTTATCAGATATTCAAATCTGTTTGGTGGGTGCAGTACTTTTATGTGTAGTTAAGTGTTGTGTTTTTTTGGTTTCCGAGGTGAGTGACAGTTTAGACAATAGTGAACAGACATGAATTCAGTTGATAGTTTATTTAAAACATAATTTTCTTCTAAATCTTTAGAAGATAAAATACAAATTAAACAATTAGGTAGGCCAGTCCCCAACTTAAACCTAACACAAAAAGCGAAAGGCGCCGGCAATCGGGAATATACATGCCAGTTCAATAGGAAAGCATATGATGCATGTAACTGGATTTGTGGCTGTGATATTAGAAATGCCCTGTTCTGCTTTCCTTGCCTTCTTTTTGGAAATAGTGATGCATTTAGTAAAACTGGTGTTAAAGATCTCGGCCATCTTAACTATTTAATTAAATTGCATGGTGAAAATAAGAAACATATCAACAATGCGTTGGGTCTGTCCATGCTTGGAACAGTTAATATTGCCACAACATTAAGCACAGCCTACCAAGAGAGTATTATAAAACACAACCAGCAGGTAGAAAAAATAGACACATTTTATCCAGGATAATAGACTGCATTAAGTTTTGCGGTGCCTTCGAGCTTGCCCTCAGGGGGCATGATGAAACATCAGAATCAGAAAATACTGAAGTATTTTAGGACTCATAGACCTCATCAACAGCATTGACAATACAGTGAAGGATCATACGGAGTCAAGTAAAGCTTTCAAAGGAACTTCGAAAACTATACAGAACGAGTTGTTAGACCGCATGCTCGAAGTCTGCCGTGAAGCAATTTCAACGGAAATTGACAGTGCAGATTATGTCTCAGTAATGTCAGATGAGGCAACAGACGTCTCTGAGCACACGCAATTGGTTTTAGTGTTCAGATATGAAATTAATGGATGTCCAGAAGAACGATTCTGGGGATTTTTAACCCCTATGGACAAAATGCCGATGCCATTGCGGAATGTATTTTAGGGGATGTAGATAATATTTTGAAGCGTAATAAAAGCAAATTGATTGCACAGACATACGACGGAGCATCTGTTATGAGCGGTGAAACTGGCGGCGTTCAAGCTAAAATAAAGCAACAATTTTGTTATGCTCATTATATTCATTGCTACGCGCACCAACTAAATCTGGTGATGGAGCGTGCCGCGTCGCAAAATCGAGCTGCTAGGATATTTTTCAGTGCACTTTCGGCATTTCCAGCATATTTTTCTAGGTTTCCCAACGAGTTGCTGCTCTAGAATCAATCTTTTCCAAGAGAATTCCCAGTGGCTCATCAACACGGTGGAATTTTAAATCTAGAACCGTAAATGTTATTTACGAAAATAAAGATGAACTTGCTGAATGTTTCTCGGAATTGGAGCAATCTCTTTCCTCAAAACTCAGTATTCAAGGAGCTCGAGGTCTTAGGCTTAATTTGGAAGATCCCGAATTTAATTACATGCTCACTTTTTTCGCAAAGTCATCCCGCACGTGGACATTCTGTACAATCAGATAAGTCAGAAATGTCGACGTGATTAAAGTTAAAAGCAATGTGACGACATTCATTCAGGCGATGCATAATATAAGACACTCTCTAGAAGATCGCGACAATGAAGAAATAATTGAAGGACCTGCCAAACGTCGAAGAAACTCTTCCATGGCCAATGATGCAAAGGAAATATGCGATCGAATCATAGAAGAGGCTCGCACTCGTTTTCAATCTCTCGATCACTTAAATTACGAAACAATTCTTAATTGTGAGAATTTTTTGGCATTCTCAAAGCAATTCCCGGATAATCTCATTGATGAAGTGGTGTAATCTTATCCCTCTTTTGACAAAAGAAAGCTTAAAACAGAGCTAAGTGTGTTATATATTCCCGACCAGACTTCAGAAATATAGCTGGTGCTGTTCCTCTACTGCAACTTATTATAAAGCAAAAATTAGCACAAGATACATTCAGCGAGTATCACATCCTAGTGACTACACCTATGACAACTTCTGAGCCAGAGCGATGTTTTTCTACTCTCAAGAGGATTAAAACGTTTTTGAGGAATTCCATGAGTCAAGACCGCTTGGTGGCCCTTGCAATGCTCTCTATAGAAAAACGTCTAGTGCTGCAAATCGAAGGATTCAATACAAAGGTGATAGAGAAGTTTGCCAACAGCAAGGATAGAACAATGAACTTCAAATTTCGCTAGTAGGGTGAGTGCTATTATTGTACCTATTTCTATTATATTTGTGGTTATCGTAGTAGCAGTGGCGGTTATTCAATTGAAGCAGGTAAAGAGGTTTTCACCCGAATATATCAGTATTTCATTTTTGTTAATGCTGGCATTATTACTGCCATTCTAACAGTTCAGTAACAATTTTCAACTGCTAGCAGCCGTAGTAGGGTCACTGACCCACCTTTCTTTTGTTTGGAAGTTCGAGACAGGTAGCCGGCAGGGACAATTGGTGGGAGCGCGCCCTCGGATCAGCTGCAAGGCCAAGTGAAGCAGTTGGAATTATGGAAGAAACTGCTGCACTAAACAGCTTGGTTGCTATGACAACATGACGTCACAAAACGATGTAGCATGGGGAAATAGTATATGCATGCACATGTTTCAGGCAAACAAGAAATACTTTCACTTGGGTAGAGGAGATAGTTCCTGTTTTCGCGCGCTTAAAAGATAGTAGTCGTTTACCTCGAGGAAGAGGTGGTGGTAAACTTAAACGTGGTGTTTTAGATAACTGTGAACGGTATAATTTACGAGTTTGCTAGACTCCAGTGTTTGTAATATTTAAATTACGCAATATACGTGTTTTGTTATGAATCCAGTGAACGATATAGTTCGCAATTTGTTAGAAACCCCATTGTCCATGCGGAAAGATGAAGGCGAGAAAGACTTCGGGCGGCCCACTGATGTCATCGGTATAGCCATTAAAAGAGAGGATAATAAAATAGGGAAGTCCTATAACATTAAATTCAAAAGCTCTTGGTTCGATAACCATTGTTGGTTATGCAGTAACGTAGTTTGCAATCGCTGTTCTGCTGGGCCTGTTTACTTTTAAGTAACAAACATAACTTATGTACCAAAGAGGAATTCACAGATTTCATTAGTGTAACCCATTCCCTTCAGAAGCACAATGATTCGACGAAACATTTAAAATGTAAATTACAATTTGACTAGGGAACTTCTATGTATATATATTTGTAATTTTAGAATCAGAATGTAAATATAAGACTTTTAGGTATAAGTATAATTTTATTTTATAAATTGTGTAAAGAAGCTGCCTCTTGAAAGTATGTTGACCTGAGCACATTTCTGAAGGCTAGAGGACAAACATCTTTTGTCATCTCGCGCCGAGGGACGTTTTGCCTAAAGTCCAAGGACACAGCTGGGGAAAATACACCCCTCCGCCATAACGGGACTAGAGAGAAAGTGCGGGGGTGAGATACATAAATAGAAAAAGTTGGAAGAGAACGGGACTGACTGTTCTGTTTGTTGCGATGTCGCTACGAGGGTGAACCTGTATCGCGAATAAGTATAGTTTCGCGCAAAAAACGTCGATGTGTGAAAGGTGACAGCGATTAGCGTAAGGTGAAGTAAATAGCAATCGTGCAACGAAATACCAGAAACTCGCTCAGGTCGGCACTTCGAGGCAATGACGTGGTGGAGAACAAAATCAGAAAACGTCTGTGCTGTATTTGTCATCTAACCTCGCACCTGAGAAATATCCTACTCATGCCTACCTAATCCCAAACAAGATCAACGCAGCGGCGCGCAGCGGCGCACAGCGGAGAGACAGCTACTGCACCGGATGAGCTAGCAAGGCATTTCATGTGACAGAAAAGAAACCGTCACAAAAGTGACACCCAACGTACTCTGTTACAAGTGGCTTCCCAACCCCTTTACAGATTAAACACTTGAAACAAACCCAAACATGATAGCTGACGCTCTTCAAGAAAACAGCACTTTTTTATGTGTGTTTGTGAACCATTACAATTGTTCCGTATCTGTTTTCTGCTTTTCATATTTGTGTCCTGATGAGTAATTTTGACTTTGGCATGATGTAAAAGGTTGAGAAACAAATCTTCGCAAATTCGTAGAAAATTGCTATAGTTTTCCGGGTCCTCTAACCTCAATTCGTTTTGAGTACACCCAATACACCTCGGCCCGTGCCCTGTTCTCTTGTTTGTAACAAAGACCGTGTCCGCCAATATCTTTTACTTCTAATACATTTTATTCCTACTGAGACTTTTGGAAATATATCTCAAAACTATACTTAATATAGCAATCGCTAGATTAATATTTGCATCTGCCATTTTTATTTCTCTCGCTTGCTGCATGAACTGTCATTTGTATTGCACGGTATTGTGTGCAATTCTATTGGTTACAAAAAGTTTGGTCAAACATGTTGGACCGGGGGACACCCAATTTTCATTGTATTTTCAGCACGAGCCGCCACTGCGTATTAGCACATAGGTTTAAAAGTCACGAGCTGCCACTGGTACTTCCTACTTCATTGCAGAGCCTATATCGGCGGTGGTGATCCTCATGCACATGATCCAATACGTGCGATTGTCTAGATTGTCTGGTCCACTCCGTGGACTAGAGGCATAAGATCCTCTCCTGACGTTGCAGGAATGCCACACACCATATTCTTCATGTAACTCCACAGAAAAGAGTCGAGAGGTGTAAGATCTGGTGATCATGCTGGCCATAGAACTGGTCCACTTCTACCAATCTATTGATTTGCATAAGTGATGTTGAAGTGATTTCGCACATTTACATAAAAGTGTGCTCAGGTTGGCCATTTCAGCAGCTGTGTACTGCCACGTGTCGCACTGCTATTAAGAAACCTTACTCTACTGCAAACTACACAAGTGATGCAGTAGGATTCGCACCAAGAACTCTAAGGTGGAATTTAGCACATGCGCACGAATGTTATTATGCTCAGGTCGTTCATTCCCATATACAGAAGGCTAAAGGGTTGCATACCTTCGGTATTAAGATACTAAAACCACTGTTAAATTGTCACAACCGTTCGTTCTCAAACTTCAACGCTCTCCAGCGTCCAAACCGTGCATTATCTATTTGAAAATCGATCAGTGTGCCATCCCGCACAACATACTAAACGCTGTCGGTGTTTTTTGGGACACCCAGTAGAAAGTATATCCCGAATTTTCTGAGAATGTCCTTCATTCTGAATAGCTTTTGCATAAGTCCTGATCCATAAGAGATACACAAAATCTTATTGCACAAAAAATCCGAAGTATTGCACTCACATGAATTTCTCTACTCTTGTACTAACCATTCTTACAAACTCTTATTCCTATATCTTCTTCGTGTTAGTCGAGATAAACATTTGCAGATATTATCTCATTGCTTATTTCATTGCAGATACAAGGGGTATATGGGAATGCAATAGGTCTTAATCGATCGTCAAATCTTTGAAAGCTTTGAGATCCCGTTCTCTTTGCACGGCTAAGACATAAAAGTGAATAACGATCTTTCGTTTGACGAAAGTTCTAAAACTCACACATTTTTTTTTAACGACGCTGTCAATTGCCAGGATCACATCAGCGTCGCCGGTGTGCCGGAATTTGGTCCCGCAGGAGTTCTTTTACATGCCAGTAAATCTACTGACATGGAGCTATCGTTTTTAAGCACACTTAAAAACCATAGGCCTGGGCCGGATTTGAACCTCACACATATAACAAGGAATATGTATCTCCGAAATGGTTCATTCTACAAAAAATTTATTTGGACATAAAATGTGCCTTAGCATAGTAAGATTTGGTCTGTCAGTTAGGCAAAAGTTATCCAGAGTAAACAGGACTAAATGGTCTATGGCCCGTGAGCCGTTTTACCAGGCTACGGCTCACTCCATCTACAAACTATATAGGATATACTTTCGACAAGGCAGTGAACAACGTCACGTATGTGACGTAACATCAGAGCATCATCACGCGATCCTCTCATTGGGCAGCACTGGCGAGAGCAGAGTAATATAAATCCAGCCCTGGGCTTCGTGAACTAGACGGAGAGCTACAACAGTCAATCACCGTCGGAAGGCAGCGACGTTTCAACCAGTGTTAAAATGTAAGATAGCCGTTGGGGCAATACAAGTAACATACAGGCAGCCTTGGTGAGTTCTTTCTTTTTCCAAATTTAGTGTTCATTATATTTTCTTTAATTTCCGGGATTAGTCAAAACTAGATATACATTCAGAGATGTGGGGTGGGAATTCCATTATAACCAGTCGAATGCAAAAACTCAATGTAAAACCTTTCATGTATGACTCAAATACTGGTGTAAACTTAATTAATCCTTTCAAGCATTAAATATTGTGTTAACCTTAAAGCTAAATTTATTACTTTGCACGTATCCCATTCCTGGTACGCTTCCACCAAACATCCTTATAACTAAGCATAGTCAAAATGGGAGGGATATAGCCAAGTAAGGTCAGAAGAACGAATACCTTACGGTGGAAAATGGTAGCAGAGCGTGGAGGAAAATTCGATATCCGACCACGTTAAACCAACCAACCAGCATTGTTTTTTTTTTTTTTTTTTTTTTTTTTTTTTTTTTTTTTTTTTTTTTTTTTTTTTTTTGTAGTCATCTACCATTTGGGGTAACTCGACTGGTAAAAGGAAGGTAAAAGTTGACATATTTTCTTGTTGTTGTTGTGTCCCTTTCAAATTCTCTTAGCCTTAGGCAGAAATTTACTTAATTTTGCTATTACAAGGAAATTCTGTCTAGGTTCTTATTATACTTTTACAAACCAATTATTCCAGAGTTTTCTCTTTAAAAGATTGCGAATTCTTATATTAAAGAAAGTTGGTTATCTTTAACTTGCAATTTTGACAAAACATCTCTGAGTGTTCTTTGTATATAAGTAGTTCCGAGCATTTCATATAAATAACTTCACCAATGGCTCGCCAAAATTTGGACTTATTACGCAAAGATGAACTTGTATTTTTTTTTAAATTATATAACCTACAATATGATACAACGGCTACCTTACCGACACTAGTGAATATTCTGAAAGAAAATCCTGACTCTGTAAACTGTAAACCAGATATAAATAGATTCAATGAGAGTGAAATACGGGAATTAATTACGGAATCACAAGTGCAGTTTAAAGAATTTTCCACATTTATTTCGGAACAATCTGGATTACTTTCAGCGGCAACCTTACGAAGGTTACAGGCACGCATTACTTACTATATTCAGCGTATCGAAATGTTAATGGAATCCAAATTTATAAGTAAAGGTAAATATAATTTACAGAAATTGTCAGAGAAATATCTAGAGTTATTAAATAACTTAGCTGAACTAGAGACTAGACAGGAAGAATTTATGAAATTCACAACGAATACGCAACGTGTTACGACTCATCCCATATTAACAGCGAAACACAAGTGTATGGAGGAGCATTCCTCGCTTTTGTGTCGACCATTACGCATTAGGCATGCAGCTCAAAATTTGCTTGAAAACTCTCATGTTGTAGTTAATGATGCCTCTCAGGCATTAGAATTTTTACAGTTTTTCTTACGTCTTCGTGAATTGAGTCCTCATCCGACATATACACCAAGTGAGTTATATGTATTATTATTAAATGCAGTAGAAAGCAAGATAAATTTTCTTGTGCAATCAGCCATTGAGCAAGGCTATGATATAGCACATTTCCATTTTACATTGTTAGAATTTTTTCCCTCCACGTATGAGAATGCAATATTTAACAGAATACTATTATGCTCCGCAGAAACATTCGGAAGACCTTCTAGCATTTGTTCAACGGGTCAAACGTTTTGCGCTATTGTTCCAATTACAGGACTCTGAAAAGAACGTTTGTAATTTAATTATATCAGGATTAAACGATAAAACGCGTTTACGTTGCACCTTTTCTACAAAACCTAATACTTATACAGAATTAGAACAATTAATTAGAGAAATACAACAAATATGTGATAAGAACCCACAACAAGCTTCATTGCCTTCTGAATTAAATTCACCTCAGAATCAAATAAAGTCGCCTATGTCGCCTGTTACACAAACACCTCATGTGTTTGTTCCTACACAAACATATGAATTTTGTAATAAAATGGGACATTCCAGTCAAGTTTGTTTCAAATGCCGTAAGCAATTTCAGTCAAATGCAACCTTATGGCTAAACTCTGTACAAACTTATACTTCGTGTCCACAGGTGAAAGGAGTTCCCTTTTTACCACTGCCAATTATTTCGGTGCAGTTGTACTCGGTTGAAACAACAGCATTACTTGATTCCGGAGCTTCTCTAAATTTAATAGACATCCAATTTTGGCAATCATTACCATCTAAACAACGCAATAACATAAAGCCAGTAGAATTAAAATGTACTACCATGTCTGGTGGACAACTAACAATATTAGGAAAGGTCGACTTACATTTAAAATTACATAGATTTTCCTGGTATATTAAGTTTTACGTCGCAACAGGTTTACCTTACAAAGTAATATTGGGTACACCCTTTATGTCATATACACAATTATTATTGGACTTCGCAAATTTTACCGTATGCTTTCCCTCCGCTCCAGAGGAAATAGTACATGTTTCATTAGGCCCAAGGTCACCCGTAGCATCGTGTAACCTTGTGCCAACCAACTATTCTAATCACTTAAATTTATTACATTTACCATTAAAATATCAGACGGCTATTACAAACATCGTTCATCAGTTTCCCGAAGTTTTTACAGAAAAATTAGGAAAAGTAAAATACATTGAATATTCTATTCAATTGACCAATTCGACTCCAGTACGCTCACTTCCTTGCAGATTTTCACCACCCAAATTAGAAGTACTTCGACAAAAGATCGATATTATGTTACAACAAGATATTATTGAACCATCTATTAGTCCATATTCAAGCCCGTGTTTTCTAGTTCCAAAACCGAATAATGATGCTAGGGTAGTTATAGATTTTCGTAAACTCAATAAATTTATACAATTAGGTTCTATGTCTCTTCCTGATTTACACACGGCAGCTTACTATTTTAGGAATGCAATGGTTTTTACCACATTAGACCTTAATTAAGCATACTACCAAATACCTTTAGCGAAAGCGTCACGACCTTTAACTAGTTTTGATACCCCTTGGAACCGTTTTCAGTTCAAACGAGTACCCTTTGGATTATCTACGGGAGCGCAAGTTTTATCCCGTTTATTAGATAAAATATTACAAAAATTTAAATTTGTATTCAATTATTTGGATGATTTAGTCATTTATTCTCCTGATCTGGATACTCATTCACATCACTTACGTTTAGTCTTTGGCGCTCTCAGGCGAGCGCACCTGACTGTAAGTACATCAAAAGTAAAATTTGCCACTACTCAAATTTCATTTTTGGGACACATAATTTCACCCCAAGGAATTTCTATTGATCCATAACGTACACTCGCTCTAAGAAAATTTCCTGCTCCGAAATCTCAAAAGAAATTAGCTTCCTTTATGGGTATGGTCACCTTTTTTTTTCAAAGTCTATTCTCCGGTTTGCTGATATTGCAGAATCGCTTAACGCCCTTAGACGTAAAGGGGTAAAATTCACATGGACACACATACATCAACAAGCCTTCCTTAAACTTAAAACGGCAATCATCAATCCACCTGCTTTAGCCATGGCTGATTTTGATAAGCAGTTTATTGTACAAACAGATGCCTTCCGTTTTGCCGTAGCTGCAGTTCTTTTACAGGATTTAGGTACGGGTAGAAGACCCGTTTATTATATTTCTGGATGTCTTTCAACAGGAGAAAGAAAACTTTCAGTATACGAACTTGAAGCATTAGCAGTACTTACAGCTTGCGA
The DNA here is from genome assembly GCA_030765045.1 of Tenodera sinensis. NCBI lineage: Eukaryota > Metazoa > Arthropoda > Insecta > Mantodea > Mantidae > Tenodera > Tenodera sinensis. The sequence continues at coordinate 218,344,705 of CM060962.1, read as the reverse complement.
AAAATTTCGCACATTTTTGGAACATCGTCCCTTTACTTTAGAATGACAACCAGGCTATTATGTGGGTCTTGTCATACGCGACGAAAACTGGTAAACTTGCTCGCTGGGCAGTCAAATTGAGTCAATTTCAGTTTACGATAAGACACATCCTTAGTTCAGAAAATTCCATCGCGGATGCTCTTTCACGCATGTTTCAAGAACCTGAAAGCATAAAACTTAATGCTACGCATGCTATATTTCAGTTAGCTAACATTTCCAGTGGTTTTCCTGCAGCTTTTACCTCCATATCTGAACATCAACAGAAAGACCCCGATTTACACATATGGTGGCAACGTTGTAAAAAAGGAGATATACCACAAGGATATGCTTTTAAAAACGATATTTTGTATACATTCCTCCCCCTTTCTAAAAAGTTTAAAATCCTTTTACCTAAATCATTAATCCCCATGATTTTACAGAATTTTCATGCTTCACATTTTGGAGCACATTTAGGCATCTATAAGACTAAAATGAAAATTAAACATATTTTTGTCTCGCACAACATGTATCGCGATATTACCAACTTTTTTATGGCATGTGATACATGTTTACGTGGAAAACCACCACAAACCACAAGATGGGGCACACTTAATTCAAAGGTGGCTACTTACCCTATGGAAAGGCTTTTCATAGATTACATAGGTCCTTTACCACGATCACCCCGAGGAAACAAATATTTATGTGTTGTGATAGATGCTTTTACAAAATTTACATGGTTGGCTCCAGTACGTGCTGTTACTGCCCTTGCTACAATTGCCGTATTAAAAGGAGTTTTTGCCTCATTCGGTATTCCACGTATTATAGTTTCGGATAACGCCTCATATTTCAAGGCTCGTATCTTCAATACCTTTTTATTCGAACGAGGAATAAAACTAATACATACCTCACCATATAGCCCTCGTCCGTCGTTAGCAGAACGAGTAAACCGTAATTTAAAGACTATTCTCATCGCCTTTTACTCGGAAGACCACACACCGTGGGATACGAATTTGCATAACTTCCAGTTAGCACTGAATACCGCAACACATGAATCACATCGCAAAACATACCTTTCCATCTTATGTTAAAATTTGCTCCAATTTGTCCATTAACTAACCATTGGAAGCTATTTGATTTAATTCCAGATTCGGTACAACCCGAAGATATGCAACGGACCTGGAGCAATGCATTCGCCCAGCTGCGTCATGATCATCATCAACGTTCATTACGTTACAATCTCCGACGTAAAACTCCACCATTCCAGTTGGGCGATCTTGTTTTGTTGCAGGCACATCCCTTTAGTGATGCGTCCCGTAAGTTTGCTCAAAAGCTGGCACATCGTTATGTGGGACCATATCGAGTAATACGCATTATTAATAACGTTTCCTTTCAATTGCAGGATTGTACGACTGGAAAGCTTACCACGGCACATACATCACAACTTAAACCTATATTAAGTCAGGATTAAAACTTTTTTTTCTTTTACTCGCTGCCTCGTCGTCAGGTAGCAGTGATACTTCATTACCCTTGAGAAACTTTTACTCGTTTCCTCATCCTCAAGGCTATTTCAGAATTTTTTCCTCCTATCTGCTACCTGACAAACATTTGTGTTCATATGCACAATCTTTCTTTCTTTCCTCTTCTTTTCTCCTTTTTTTATGTGGGGGTTGTGTGTTTCAATGTTTCCTATTGTATCCTTAACCTTGTTGTGTTGTGTTGTCTTGACTTTTGTTGTGTTGTGACAAATCATCTTATCATTTTTTTCATTAATAATTAAAACTATAGCTAAATCATTTTCATTGTAAACATTCAATAAGTTATGTGCCATGTAATGCACTATTATGTTCTATATTAATTGTGGGCCCACACATCAAAAAATCTTGTCTTACCATATATATGTTTTACACTTCATTGTTATATAATATTTATCTTGTACAGCTTCTATAACTTCTTACCCGTTCTTAATCAAAATTTTATATTTTTAATTGTTATACCTTCTAAATTGGTTCTTACTATCATATTTATAATATACTGTATATATACCTATCTATAATATATATACTTTTACATGTATCTCAATAGTACATTCAAGAATTCCTACCAACTCTAAAGAGTTTAAGTTCAACTCACATCTCTCGGCACTAATTAACTATGTTTTTATCCTATTTATTACATTTTAATAAACTACTTGATAGTTCAATTAATTGGAGACGATATAGACTTGTATTGCCTCACGAACTATCACTTACACCTGCTTTGCCTCTTTCTAAGAGAGACGACATCGAAGGAGCAGAGGAGTGCACGGGTGCAGCCATATGTGAACAAACTTTCAGCAGAGATTCCTGCTTTCATCACCGGGGGGAGAGTATTGAGCCGTTTTACCAGGCAACGGCTCACTCCAACTACAAACTATATAATTCACTAGAGGATATACTTTCGACAAGGCAGTGAACAACGTCACGTCTGTGACGTAACATCAGAGCATCATCACGCGATCCTCTCATTGGGCAGCACTGGCGAGAGCAGAGTAATATTAATCCAGCCCTGGGCTTCGTGAACTAGACGGAGAGCTACAACAGTCAATCACCGTCGGAAGGCAGCGACGTTTCAACCAGTGTTAAAATGTAAGATATCCGTTGGGGCAATACAAGTAACATACAGGCAGCCTTGGTGAGTTCTTTCTTTTTCCAAATTTAGTGTTCATTATATTTTCTTTAATTTCCGGGATTAGTCAAAACTAGATATACATTCAGAGATGTGGGGTGGGGGAATTCCATTATAACCAGTCGAATGCAAAAACTCAATGTAAAGCTTTTCATGTATGACTCAAATACTGGTGTAAACTTAATTAATCCTTTCAAGCATTAAATATTGTGTTAACCTTAAAGCTAAATTTATTACTTTGCACGTATCCCATTCCTGGTACGTTTCAACCAAACATCTTTATAACTAAGCATAGTCAAAATGGGAGGGATATAGCCAAGTAAGGTCAGAAGAACGAATACCTTACGGCACACCAGAAAATTTAAAATATACATTTCAGTTGTCATAAAAATATCATATGAATATACCTAAGCATAAGGCATTTTAATCAAAATCACTAGAGCTATTTTCGAGAAAATAAAATTTTTCCAAATCCTTTCCATGTAAACGGTAGTTCAGGGTGGAGGAATTTTCTTCAAAACCTTCGTGTTGCATCCATAGAAGATGTGAAACTTAAATATCAAGTTTGGTTTTTAACCACATCTTTGAGTTATACTGTCCAGACATTAACACTCACTCACACACAGACACACACACACACACACACACACACACACACACACACACACACACGAGCGCGCGTGAACCTTTTTCCAAGATTCTTTTTTTGATTCAGGGGGCCTTAAAACATCACTTCCGGTGAAATCTCGACATCGAGTTCTTGGGTGGAGTACAATACTTCCTCTACTTATTATACCAAGTAGAGAAAGTAAACATGCTTTTTTGGATTCAGGGGGCCTCAAAACACATATTTCCGGTGAAATCTCGGCATCGAAGTTTTGGATGGAATACAATACTTCCTCTGCTACTATAAGTAGTAAAGACTGCAAAAGAATTTGTCGTTACAGCACACAATTCATGTCAAATACATTTTGTTTGGAACTTATCTATTTTCGAAGAATTACTCGTTATTAGTTTGATGTTTCAAGTACTTACACTTTCCTGATGTAGGAACTTATTCCTCAGTGGCGGCTCGCAGTCAACATTTTAGGGTAGGCAAGGTGTGACAGCAACAGCGACGACGACAACAACAACAACAACAACAAGAATAATAATAATAATAATAATAATAATAATAATAATAATAATAATAATAATAATAATAATAATAATAATAATAATAATAATAATAATAATAATAATAATAATAATAATAATAATAATAATAATAATAATAATAATAATAATAATAATAATAATAATAATAATAATAATAATAATAATAATAATAATAATAATAATAATAATAATAATAATAATAATAATAATAATAATAATAATAATAATAATAATAATAATAATAATAATAATAATAATAATAATAATAATAATAATAATAATAATAATAATAATAATAATAATAATAATAATAATAATAATAATAATAATAATAATAATAATAATAATAGTCGTAGTAGTCGTAGTCGTAGTCGTAGTCGTCGTAGTCGTAGTCGTCGTCGTAGTACAGTAGAACCCCGTTTATCCGAAATAAAGGGGGCGAAGTCATTGCGGATAACGCAAACAATAGATATATCGTTTGGTTGTTTAATAAGTGCAGAGTGAATGAGTGTGACTTACGGACGAATTACCGCCAAAACTAAAATTAATGAAGAAATTGAAAAATTGTCTGGCTGTAACATTGTGTTAAATAGCTAAAACACTCCTCTTTTCATTGCCAGTGCGCCGCGAAAGCAGACTTTGTAATAGTTCACTAATTAAGTCGGTCATACTAGTATTACAACACACTGGTATTACACAGAGTGATAGCAAAACGATTCGGGTCTCTGAGATCTTCGCTCGTAGAGTGTGGCTGTTCGAGAAAAGTCGCATAAATTCGAATTTGGGCAGGCAAGTGTTCCGAGTGCTGGCAGACACGTCTACGCATGCTCGGAGTGCGTATACAGATGGAATACTTCCTTATCCATGTTCAAGGGCCTCGTACTGAGGAAAGGGGGCCGGGCCGGCAGAGGTTAAGCTTGCTGGCTCTGCACTACCCAGGTTCCATGCGTATCATTTCTGCCGCGCGTTTCAAACACGCAGCGCAGTTTTGATGAATCGGAATTGAGATTCAAGGATTTGACCATGCTTTTCTGAACTGCAATTTAGGGAAAATGACGGTTCAAATGATAAAATGCAGAATCGTAGTTAAAAATTATTTGTTGATGTATTACGGTAGGGCAGGCAATGCCTACCCTGCCTACCCTGAGGAGCCGCGCCTGTTATTCCTCATAGTTTCAAGTCCTTGCCATGCAAGATAATAAATAATTAATATTTTGTTTGTTAAAGGCGCTCTCAAGCTCCAGGATCATTGTACCTCTAAGGATATGTGTGGAAATCATTTCTGCAAACGTGCATCTCGTTTCAAAGTTTAAAATTGGTATAGTTTTTGCAAGGGTTTGTAGAGAAAATCACGTGAGTGTGCACATCAGATCCCCCTCCTATATTTTAAGTCACTGTGCTGGATGAAAAATCCATGAGGCGCATCCGAAACGATGTGGAATTGCCGTGTTGTTTGCTAAAGCTTATCGCACATACACGGCGAGACACTGTATGAACACATTCTTCAGATACAATCATGTCTGCAGGACAACAACGTCTCATATAACGACAGGCGCGAGAGATCATATACTTGTGTTGCATTATTGACTGTACTCCAGCTTAATAGTATTTCGCAACTCTAGTAAACAAGATGGCAATCGAACGCGGCGCTCGTTATCCGAGGTCAATATACCTGGCCGCTTTGGCAGGTAGTAAATAAATCGTCACATCATGACGTAAATGTTAGGAGATAGCTTATGGATAGAGCCTTCCATGTCCCGTTACCGCCTGCGGTGCCGCAAGTAGTAAACGCGGGCGTTAAACACTACCAAAGAAGAAAAAAGTAGGTCTCATCCCTTTACCATACATCCTTCATCTCCAGTGTCCATGACACTAACTCTGCTTTCTAAACTACCCGGCAGATGGCATTACTCCACCTAGTTTCATAATCCTAGCATAGTGGGCAGAGCAGTCGCTACTGCCATCTATTTTCAGTTTTACTGTATTTTTAGACTGATGGTGGAACTTTTGCTGATGGTGTTTAATACCTAATCCAGTATTTACGTTTATAACTGAGATAAATCATGAGAACGTCTGTCAGATTCTTCAGCCATGAGATACGAACCCGGGACCGAGCGAATGAATGGAACAGACGTCACCAGAAGTTAGTTTATAAGAGCTACTTTTAGTAGTAGTAAAATATAAGAGAGAAAGATAAAGTATTGCAAAAGATGATTATGCCTACTATGACTATGGGCATCTCCTGCAATATTTTATCGTTTTTCCCTTCTTATTGTACTTAAAAATAAACAATAAAATCGTAGCTATAGATGTCGATTAACATGAAGCAAATACAAGAGAAATGTTTTTAAGAATACTACGTACACTGGTGGACAATTAATAGTACACGTGAATCTATTTAATTGTTTGGGCTGCAGTTTAACTTATCCACAAGCCCAAGGCATTAAACATGTAATTAACGATTGTACTAAGAAATGTATAGTAAAGCAAGAGAAGAATCGTTAACTAAATCCTACAGACAATATCAGTCGCAAGATTAGCATATAGTAGTGAAACATGAACTCTTAACAAAAAGTTATACAACAAATACAAGCTACTGAAAAGACATTCCTAAGAGCCAATCGACCATAAACTAAATCTGTATAAATCACACTAAAACCGCATTTTGAATGTAAAGGAACGCACGTTATTATACCAAACTGGAAGCACATGTACCAAGTGGGATTGCTCAGGCGGTAACGTCTGTGGTTCGCATTCGGGAGGACATGGGTTTGATTCCTGCAGGAAAAGCTTTCTGACCTTCGGGTTTTTTTACCGGAGGTAGATAGTGGGACTAAATTGATTTTTCCTCAACTCGAAAAAAAGGGGTTGTGGGTATGAATATTGAAAAATCTGCTTAATTCAACTGAGAATTTTTATGAAGAATTGGGCTGATAAAACAATTACTATACAATTACCTTCAAAAACATATCGCAGTAAATGCTACTATTTCTTGTACATCATTTCTCCAAGTTGCATTTTTACAAGTGTGCAATTGATATCACATAGCAGTTACAAGAAGTATGTAACGCATTTTGTTCCAAGTCATTAAAAAAAGTTGCAAAGTATAAGGTAATATTACCCAATGTTTGTTTTCAAAATATGCAGTTTATTTTAACATTGTGAGCCTTTTTGGCAACATAGTTCTAAAAAAACCAAATCTAAAGCTAAATCTAAAGATTCGCATTTTGAATGATCGTTAGGGCCTTCTTCTGTGTAAATAAAATAATTACTGCCGGCATTAAAATTTTTTCTTATTAATAAATCTGTCCTGCAGAATATAGTTTTTGTTCGCCGGTTTGCGATCTGAAAGGTGATATTAACAAATTTCAATGCGATAAATAGAATGGCACTTCCCATTTTTCTCTATCACGTAAGATTTTCTCACAAATCACAAAATAATACTTTGATGTAAAAATGTGCATTATAAACTAAATACAGAATACAATATTTTTTTTGGCAATAAACACATACAAATACCTACACATGTACAAAACATGTGAAATTACTTCTTTCTTGTCCGGAAGGATGGCTGCGTTGATTTTCTTTTATGTCGTGGTTTAGGAACTACCCTTTTAAGCACCAACAGTAGTCCGCTAACATCGCAATGTTCCACCGACCCTGATATCTCCTCTCCATCTCCTTGATGAAATCGTCCACCTCGTTCATTACTGAGGCATACCAAACTATCAGGAAAATGGTCTAGATGAGAGTACTGTGTGAGAGTACAACAAGTGAAGCTTTAAAATATGTTACACACAGGAGCTCATAGTTTTTGTAGCATATTTATCACAATTTCTTCTTATCGGGGATCTTTTATATTTCCAAGAAACTTATTGACTACCTCTTTGAAAGCACACCATGCTTGCAGTCCGGGGTCATTCATGGTATCCAAAAATGTACCATGCTTCATTAGCCGTCGTATCTGAGGTCCATCAAATATACGCTATCTTACTTTAGCTTCAGACATCACAGAAAATGTACTGCTCAGGTACTTGAAACACGAACCATTCTTGTTTAATGCTTTCACAATTGTTTCATAATACCTAATTCCATATGCAAAGAAGGCAATAACATTTTCTTTGAATCAACTAGATTGGCACGAATGACTTTTTTTTTCTCTCGGCGTTAAAATTTTTCTCTTAGGCCATTCATTCACTGTCCAGTGTTTCACCCTGTTGCACTGTCTCACTCGCATAAAGACATGGGTATTTTGCTGTCCTAGTAAGATACTGGATACCTTTAGATCTTCGCACAATAGCCATTGATGTTCCTGGTAAATAATTCTTTCTAAAATTGTTTCAAGATTTTAATATAATTATTTTAGAAACGTTTAACGTGCAACTGGTATTGAAGAAATTCGCTTCTATTATGCAATAAAACTGCTTTTAGACTTATTTTTGAAGCGTCAATAAATAAATGCATGTCGTTACTATCGTATGTTGGTCTTCCCAGTCGTTGAATTAAACCTGGTACATCACAACAATAAACCAGTTGGTCTTCCATCTTAAATAACTCGGTAAATTCTTTGTCTAGAGACAAAGAATTTTCCTATACCAGGAAAATGTGGTTTCTGGAGCCAATATATTCTCCTCTTTTGACCTTCATCCAAGTAATTCGCTCTTGTCTTTGTTAAGACCTAAGTATCTCACAAGGTAGTTCAACTCTTCTTTACTAATACGCTGTGACTTATCCTCAGCAATCAGTGCTGAGAAATATTCATTTGTATTGGAATTTTTTGTTGACCCAGAAACTGAACTCTCAACATCCTCTAGTTGACCTGGTGGAATAGGAATAGGAATAGGAATAGGGACATCTACTCCGCGTGGCACCGGTCTTATAGCTGAAGCAGGGTCATCTTGATATTTTAGCTTTTCTTTTATTTGTCGTATTGTGCCCTGATACTTTACACATAAAGAAGTAACAATCAGTGATTTTATTTAATTCCCGTCATATCATAGGAACTTCATTGTACCACTGCCTTAGCCCTTCATTGCATGTTTTGCAAACAGTGTGAGGAGCCCATGTTTCAGTTTGATGCCCTAGCTTAACTTTAAAATACGAGGGGTTTTCAATAAAGACTGGCAATAATGCTCATGCAAGTATTTATTGTAAAAATCTCTCATAGAAACTTTTGTCCCCTCAAAATACTTCCCTCCCAATGCAATGCACTTGTTCCACCTCCTATGCCATTCCTGGAAGATGTGCAGGAAGTCATTCTTTGACATACTCTTCGGGGTCACCTCTAAAGCTTTTACTGCTTTGGTCTCATTGTCGAACCGACGTACCTTAAGTTCGTTTTTGGCTGACGAGTTAAGAATATAGTCACCATGAAGTAGGTCTGGACTTTAAGGTGGATGAGGTACTGTAGAGATGTAATTTTGTGCCAGGAACTCGATAACAGCATTAGCAACATGTGGCCAGGCCTTGTCATGATGAAGCTTCCACTGCCCAATCAGATTCCTTCGCTCTTTTGGGGATGTGATCCTTTGCCAGTTGCTTCAGGACGTTCTTATAATAATCTGCAGTGACTCTAGTGTATCTTAGAACTGTGTTAGTGTACACCGTCCCCTGGTAATAAAAAATGTGTTGACCATGGCCTTATCGGCTGACTTCTGCACTCGTGCCTTTTGTGGTGGGGGTTGACCATGTTGCACCCATTCTGTGCGGCTCTGCTTCATCTCTGGGACATAACAATATGCCCATACCATAACGCATGTTTCATCAGCATGTTGATGTTTTGCCACCCTCGTCCTCAACACATTGTTTCCAATAGCGGCACACATCCAATAGCGGAGTAAGCAGTCGCGGTATCCATCGTGCACACACCCTAGACATTTGCAAGTGCTCTTTTAAAATTGTGTGAGTGCTCTCAACTGATATCCCACGGATGTGTACAAGCTGTCTCACACTGAGAAGTAATATGTTCATTGTTGTTTCTATGACAGTAACAGGTGCACGTGCTCCTCCCTGTAATTCAGCATTTTCCCCAGCCTTTTGAAAGCATGGTGCCAACGGAAACATGCTCGATGAGATATTGCAGAGTTCGCTTAAGCTCTCTTCAGATCGTCGTAGGTTTCGGCAGCATTTTTCTTCAAGAGAACACAAAGGTCTCTTGCATGATGCTGTTCATGAAAATCAGCCATGACAATGTTTGGATGCGATTTCACTCTCACAGGCTGCCAAAAATCATCTGACAGAGCTATCTCTGTGAAATTTTCAATCATTAGTGATTGGATTACGTACTTCAATGACACATGGACGGATGTCGCTAGCAGACACTGAGTGGAAGGGAAAAAATTCAGCGCCAGTCTTTATTGAGCATCCCTCCTAAGTAAAATATGTAAAAGAATATCAGATTCGGTACGTCTTTTTACTGCACACGGATACTTCAGATGCTCAGAAACGTAAGAAAACGAGGAGGTGACATAACCAAAGCCATAATACCACGACCATTCCACGGCATGGGTGGAATGATCAGCACAAAAACCTACAACTTTATTTTCAGTGCTTCATTTAGTGCATTTAGAATATACGGAAACAAATTCTTGCATTTCACCTCTCTTATCTTGAAAATCTATAATAGCTTCCATGGTTGGAATCCTAATTTGGTCCTTTGAGATACCGACAGTATGCTAGTCACTATTGCGATAACGCACTCGTATTACCGTGAAGTCATCTGGCTCGTAATTAGATTGGATAACTCTAGTGGCTTGCTTCATCGCGAAAGATACGTCGGTCATCGTGAAGAGGATTCTACCGGGCCTCAAGTGATTGTATGGTCCTAGTGAGAGTATGATGCATAGAGAAAGAGAAGACACTGAAAGGATTGAGTAAGGTTACGAGAAGTAAATATTGTGAATTGTGATAGCACGAAAGACTGTAGACTCCTAACGACGAGAACAAAACTGTGTATGTGCCATAAAATTTTAGAAGACAATAAAGTGATAGAAAAGTAACCGGACTTCTTTTGTCATTTTTGTCACAATACACACGGTGCTCTGAGATTGAGTGGTCACCTTTTAACAGCACCTCGATCGTTCGCCGCTTGGCTCTCGACACTTGTTTTCGCCGCTCGGAACAAATAGGACGAACGAATAAGGTCAACTAGAAGCAATGTTCTTTTCACAAATTAGAATACTGAATGTCCCTTACATTCCTTATCCTTTAAAGATGTTGGAAATATTCTCCCTGTGCTCGAAGACAGGCTTGCAACGTCTTAACACAGTTACACTGACCAGAGAGAGAGTCAAATCTTATTAATTTTGGGTTGAAAAAATGAATATGACAAAGAAAAAAATATTAGTTCTAGTCTGTGGTTCACAACAGGTTTAAATATTTTACTTTAATACATTAAGAGAAAAGATACGTTTAATTAAATATGTCGACAACATTGAAAGTCCAGTTGAATACTTTTTTAGCGTTAAATACCAAGAGTTGTAAATTGATGGAAGAACCCCTTGTAGGTGGTTAGGCCTGAAGAGAATCATGTGGTAGCTAGCTTCATAAGCTCGTTGTCTATTGGCTTTCCTTTTGTGAGTTCCGGAGCATCTACAGAGATCATCAGTAATCTGCAGGCATTGTGCTTCATTCCAATGGCCCTGATATCTCTGTTTCATTTTTCCTTTGTGTTTGATTGAGTTGAGGAGGGCTTTCATGTTTGCATAAGTATTCTTCATGTAAACTGCATGGCCAACAGAAATTGAGGGAAGGCGGTTGCCGTTGTGAAGTAGTATAGCTTTCAAACTTAGAGCTTGGAGGAATCTATGAATAGCCATAGGAAGCGATAAAGAATGTGGAATAGATCGAATAGCACATAAGATTCGGGCATTAAATTGTTCTTTTTTCATTGACAATGCTGCGTACATAGGCGGAGTCAATCAGAAATAGCAGTCATTTATATGGTTTGTGACCGCCTTCGTAGCACAGTGGTAGCGTGCCTGCCGCTGGCGCGGAGGGTTCGGGTTTGATCTCCGTTCCGGTTTGCGGATCCCCCCCCTCCCCCCCCCCCCTTGCTGGAAGGTCTAGCACGGGGTGCAATCAGCCTCGTTAGGGACCGGAGGTGTCAATTGAGGAGCTACTTGATGAAGTAGCGACCCCAGGTCGCGAAGATCGCATAACTGGCCAAGGGGGCTCGGGGCCCTGACCACGTGCCACCCTCCAGTACTGCACCCCACTCGTGAGGCCTGTAGTGAACAGAGGTGGGGGACGCAACGGCCGAGCGGAAAGCCTTGATCCGTAAGGGCTGTTGCCCTCGGGGTTTAGTTTTTCCTATATGGTTTGTAGGTTCTCGCCAAGCCATAGACATAATTTCTTATTTTCCAACCATTCTCGTAGCATAACAGAACAACAGCTGCAACATATATGTGGTGCCCATGACTTATCCTGCTTCCCTACCTTCATACCAAAGTAATGCTGATAGGCTTCACCAGATATATCAGGTTGCATTTATATGATGAAAATGTTAATTTTACACAAATTTAACGAGCTATTCACTGAATTTGCGCATTCTCGTGACATTTTAATAAAGTTTATAGCTTAAAAGGCTCGAAACACCAGAAACTCTGCACGAATTACAACAGAAACAACATTAATCGTACACTCATAGCAACAATATGAATGTTTGTAACTAGGGTGCGAACCTTTATACAGCTATCGCCAAATGAGCTGGTTGCAAGTTACCTCCACAAAGGCAGAGCGTGACGTCATTGCGAGCGTATACTGCTAGCACAAAACTCACTGCCTACAGCGCATAGGTTCATTAGTTCCATTCAGTAAAATGCCTGCAGCATGGAAATCGAAATATTCACGTATTGCTGAACCTGTACAAGAAATTGGGAGTGAATATTTTGTTGCAACTTTGAATGTAAGTTACGTAAAAACTTTATCTACAACGTTCCTACATCGACTGCACCTGGCTTCTTCTGTGTTATGATCATGTGACAGACTTACCCCTCCCATTCCCTATAGTCCAAACACCGCAACCTTTTGTTCCTGTATCAAGGTTCGGACTCTATTTATAACCTACAAAGAGCTGAAGAACGTTGTATCTTATCAGTTGATAGGCGTGTCTATTTTAAAAATAAAATTTTCCCCAAACAGAAAATGTGAGCTCTGAAAAGATGCCTTGTTACGCTATCGCCAAAACAAGAGCTGATAAGCTATTTTTATGGTTATTTATGAATTCAGCAGGTAGAAATTCATAAAAATCAGCTATTTTTGAGCCCGAAACATTTTCATTGTTGGTCAGTATTGTCAGAAATATGTTGCAACTCTTCTGGGGATATGTTGGTATTTCCTCCCGCATATTATTTTGTAGTTCTCGTGATGTTCGGGGATTAGATTTATACAGTTTGTCTTTGACTTTCATGGCAAACGTTCTCTACTTAAACGTGACGTCTTCGATTCTTTTTTCCGGTTTTACACTGATCCCACACTTTTGAATTTCTTGACTATTTCATGAACTGTACTTCTGTTTGGTGGATCAACATCAGAAAAGCGTTCCCGAGATTTTCTAGGACACAGAGAGGGAGATTCCTGTTTTATGAAGTTGCAACAAATGAAAACTCTTTGTTCAGTAGTAAATTGGACCATGACTGGACTAACACGCAACTGAACACCAACAAAGATCATTATCTAATGCCTTCGTTTGTCATACGTGGCGTGAGTCAGGAGGTTACGCCATATGTGATGCAATTGCAGAAATTGCAATTTCAGCAGGCGAGTGGCGCGCGTCTGAAAACAGGTGACGATAAGAGCGTGGCCGCTTTATCTGATAAGCCTGTAATAGGGTTTAGGGTAGACTACGGAGGGGGATATCTCGCGTACTGCGACCTAAGTGTGGTATCTATTACGGCTAATATTCACCAAGATGAAGGGAAGAAGTGAAGGAACAGGGGGCTACAGGCCGCAGGAAAACTTGTCACAGAGACGCGCGGAAGTGCCCAACACTTCCAGAATCAGATGTTAAGCTAGGCATCCATATTGCACGCAATGTTGCTCACTTATTTGCGACTAATAATAATAATAATAATAATAATAATAATAATAATAATAATAATAATAATAATAATAATAATAATAATAATAATAATAATAATAATAATAATAATAATAATAATAATAATAATAATAATAATAATAATAATAATAATAATAATAATAATAATAATAATAATAATAATAATAATAATAATAATAATAATAATAATAATAATAATAATAATAATAATAATAATAATAATAATTATTATTATTATTATTATTATTATAATAATAATAATAATAATAATAATAATAATAATAATAATAATAATAATAATAATAATAATAATAATAATAATAATAATAATATTAACCCATACTAATGCAGGCAGCTATTACTTATGAGTCACCTGACAGTACTGCGACAGTGTATATCTGCAGGATTACGAGCCTAACCATTTTGGTAATGCCCCCGTGTTTACAGAGCTTAAATCCAACAGGATATTTACTGCCTCCCCTCCAACACACAATATTTGCACAGTTTCCTTCCACCGGAAGCTTGACAATGTGGGCTGGGAGTTCGTTATCGGGGGCTGGAGTCAGGAAGGCGTCGGGGAGGACGATCGAAAGGCCATCTATCCTGTTATTGGCTGCTCTCTACGTGTGAAAGCAGTGCAAACATCGGCACGTGTATCAATGAATAAAGATGTGACATTCCGGATTCATGTATGTGTTTGTGACAAGGTGGAATTAGGTTGTGGTGGCGGGAGCAAACAGGATTTGCAATTTTATTTTCCTCCGGGTGGTCGTGTATTTGCAAGGGGAAAATACAGCAGTTATTGTAATGCCAAGGATATACACTGATGAACACGACTTGTGTGAGCTAAACGGCTTAACAAAAAGTATAACTATTGATAGCCCAGCAAACATGTTGTTAGTGTCTTAAACTAGTTCTTTCTCTCTCACCCTCTCTCTCTCTCTCTGTTTATTTGACGTCGCTTTAACTACGTGGTCGTATCGCGACGGATCTGCTCGGATATAACTGGTGGCTCGGTGTGTGGTGGACAGTTGACAGCCTTCTAGGTCTCATCTCTATAGCATACCATTTTACTTTGTCACGTGTCTTCAGAGACCTTAGTGCTAGGCAACTGCGTTTCTGCCTCTGCACTTGCCGGGTATTAGGGTGTCGACCAGTCTACCTGCTTCCATCAAATGATATTTATATCAATGACTTTACAGCATGATTTCGCAGCGTGTTTAACTATACAACACCGCAAGGCGTATCAAGCCTATGACTGGATCTTGTACCGAGCCTCCCGCCATTAACATTTGCTACAGCTATAGTATAAATTATAAGGGTAACAAGAATATAGAAACCAAAAATCGAATATTTTCACATTTTTACCAAATTTCATCGATCTATTTTCTTAAACATAGGCACAAATGAAATCCTTCCAATCCGAATAGCTACAGAATAAAAACATTTTTAAACATTTATTGGGATCTAATGGGTCCGAATGGTTCTAGAAATATGGCATAAATTCGCTAAGTCTTTTGCATATACACAAAACTTATGTATATCGTTTATACTTAGAACATGTAATAGTTTTTAGTAAAAGTTCTCTATATTCGTATTATAGAGCAATTTAAAGTTGCATGTTAGATGTTCTAAATTCTATTTTCTTTTTCTGTCTACAGGGAGTATCTTAATTCATGTCAATATTTCGGGGATGCCCTCTCAACATCGAAACAGTAAAAAAATTTCATAACAAAATGGGTGCCAACATCGGTTCAGACAGCCATTAAAGGATTTCCCCCTAAGTTGGTAGTTAATAGAATTAAATCGTTGCCCGCTAACTGTTTGATTGTTTTAGTGTGACTGTTTGTTGTAGACCACAGAAAGCAGAAGAAAATGTATTATGTGATTGAACATACCGATATGCACTACACAAATGGCCTTGCAGATCACTAGCTCCTGCACTTTATGGAGGAGGGTAACCGGACAGACAGTTACCTTGTTCAGGAACATTCTCACCAATTTTCACATTTGAGAGAAGTGTTTCGAATGTTGGGAGACTAAGAGAGGTGCGAAGCATTGACCGTGAAGAAAGAATTCTTCGTGCTGTGGATGCGAACACATGAAATAGCAAAAGGCTCATTGCGGTAAGGGAAGCCATCAGTCATATCACTATCTGGACAATTTTGCACGAAAATCTTCTGTACCCGTATCACTTTCAGGGGTATAAGAATTAAACGTGGAGGACTTTGACTCATGAAGAACTTTCTGTCATCGCATGTTACAGAGCATCTTGTTCAGTGATGACGTTGCGTTTACTCGCGACAGTATTTTCAATTTTCACAATACACATAACTGCAACTATGAAAACCCTCATGAAGTACGACAGGACAGACATCATTAGGGGCTATGCCTAAAGAACGAAGACCACCTGATGTGTGAGAGACAGCCTCCTAGGCCTAACACCTACACCGTGTCACCGTATATGTGGACAGATTGCAGATTTTACACATGTCCACATAGGTCTTTACTAGGTATTCCCTACCTCTGCTTTTATACATGTTGGGCAGATGGTAGGTTCAACGTGTGTCCACAAAGGCCTTAGTGCCAGACAAATGTATCTCTGATTTTACACGGCCGGGTAGAATGCAGCTTCGACGCACTTTCGCAGAGACCTCAGTGCTAGGCAACTGTATCTTTGCTTCCACTCATGCTAGCCAGATGCGATTAGGATGGCGTCCAGTCTGCCTGCTTCCACCATCTATTCATCAATAGCAGAGCATTCGATATTACCGTATATTTTCATTTATAATTTTGTTTCAGACCTAAGATGGAACTTCGGACACAGTTCTCTTCTACTGATGTTAACACAGTCTACAGTCTCTCGTGATATTATAACTCAGAACTGTTTTCTTCTCGTAACCTTGATTCAGTCCCTTCACTGTTTTTCTTCACTTTCTCTGTCCTTCATACA
The DNA here is from genome assembly GCA_030765045.1 of Tenodera sinensis. Lineage (NCBI taxonomy): Eukaryota > Metazoa > Arthropoda > Insecta > Mantodea > Mantidae > Tenodera > Tenodera sinensis. The sequence continues at coordinate 218,327,852 of CM060962.1, read as the reverse complement.
CTGACTCCGAGATACAATCACTCAATACTCATTACAACTTCTTCACTTCGACGTGACGTATCTTTCACAGCTTTCTCGCACTCACTGACGCATTGACCGACTCAAAAGCTACCTGCCCTCACGCACCACGTAAGTTTTTATACCAGCGATGACGTAGCCAGATATTTCTCGACCGTCTACAAACAAGCTGCCTGCCGCACATTTCTCGAATGACCTGGAAAACCCCTTTTATGAAGTGCCTTGCTCATTGCTGTCTCATGTTTGCTCGCGTGAGTGGTGTGCGGAAGCGCATTTGATACGTGCCGAGCCTGATCTGTGGTGTGAAGTAGCTTGTCCTTTGTTGTGTGCCTCGACCTGCGTCACAGTACTATTAACCCAATCCGATATTTACCTTAGAGACCGAAAAAACACCAGGGAAAAGGAACACACATTGGTGAGCTTACGGCTTATGTTACCGTCTGAACCATTCCGTTCAGTATTTTCAATTTAGCAATAAACATAAACAAGTTACTAATAGAATAAGCAAACAGTAAATATGTTAGTTACAACGTAAAACTGTAGTTTTCGTATTAAATGTTATTTGTAAACATATTTATACTCTAAGCACAAATGAGGACTTCGTTTGTAGGAAATCATATCAAATAGTTTACTTATCAGAGACTTCACTTCAGCGAGTATCTTTCGGGTAGTTACGGCATTACCTGCTTTAGAAAGCACCCGATAAAAACGCCCACCCTCCAACCGGGAATCGGTTGAGTGAGTAAGTGAGTGAGTGAGTGAGTGAGTGAGTGAGTGAGTGAGTGAGTGAGTGAGTGAGTGAGTGAGTGAGGCAGTGAGGGAGTGAGTGAGTGAGTGCAATTTATGGGACGGTCATTTGGGTCTAACCGGGAATCGAGTTCCGGACTTGTGCATTTGAAGGTTAGAACTGCCACAGAGGCAGTCTGTATGCCGGATGAGTTACATTCACATGCCTTTCTCGACTCTTGCACTAACTATTCTTACAAACTCTTATTCCTGTACCTTCTTCATGTTAGTCGGGATAAACTTTTGCAGAAATTATCTTATTGGTACTTTTGTTGTAAATGCAAGTGGAATATGGGAATACAGTAGGCTTTGAGCGACAGTCAGATCTTTCAAACCTGATCGCTATATGAAGGCTTTGGAATTCTGTTCTCTTTACACGGCCAGGAGATAAAAAA